>LPNX010438704.1:338374-445687 GCA_001517045.1 Pseudotsuga menziesii
TCTTAAGTCAATTTTTGGGGCTTGAGATTGCTCAAACCAAAACTAGAATCAAGGTGCAACAGTCCAAATATGCCTTGGACTTGCTGAACAAATTCAGAATGAAGGATTGCAAAGCAAGCAAAACTCCTTTCCTTTCAGGAGTGAAGCTGGAAGAAGCTAATTCTTTGCCTATGGTAAACAATACACTGTATAGGAAATTGATTGGATGTTTGTTGTATCTGACACATACTAGACCTGATCTTTGTTATGCAGTAAGTGTGGCTTCTAGATACATGGATCAGCCTCATGAGATCCATTGGAAAGTAGCCAAAAGGATCCTTAACTTTGTTCAGGGAACAAGGACACATGGGATCTTCTATAAAGCAAAATCTGATCTTGATTTGATTGGATTTACTGATAGTGATTGGGTAGGTGATAGCACAGACATAAATTCCACATCAGGATGTGTGTTCATGCTTGTAGAAGGGCGAATCAGCTGGTCAAGCAAGAAACAGAGTGCCATTGCACTCTCATCTATAGAAGCAGAGTACAGAGGAGTTGTTAATGCAACAACTCAATGTTTATGGTTGCAGGGTTTACTTGGAGAGTGTGGTTTCGAATCAGAATACTCAACTACCATCTACTGTGATAACTAGAGTACCATTCGAATATGCAAAGATCCATTTCAGAAGCAGAGAACCAAACACATTGAGATCCATATGCACTACATCAGAGAGCTTGTGCATGATGGCACCATTCACCTACTCTTCTGTTCATCTTCAGAACAAGTAGCTGATATCTTCACCAAAGAATTTTGTGAGAAGACCTTCAGCAATCTCAAATAACTACTGGGGATTGCTGATCATGTTGTGAAAGCATGAGTGAATACAAGATTTTCAAATTTTGTTTACAGTCCATGTTTAAGGAAGGATTTTCCCAAGTTGGTTTTGCCTCTTTCCTTGTTTAAATGGACATGCAGTATGTAAATGGTGACTAAGCCTTGTTTCTAGGCCCTATAATTTTCTGATATATTACTCATAATTTAGGCTTAAGGGGGGGTGTTAGAATAATCAACCCATAGTTTACCCACTTAGACACTAATTTAATTATTTTTGTCTTATTAGCCTAGTTCATGTGTACCACCTTGTGCAAGTTGTCTTTTACCTATCCATAGTGGTCAAACTTGCCTTATTTGACTCATGTACCACATGGGAAATCCTAAGGAATCAAATCTGCTTTATTCCTGGCCTCCTAGGCGCCCTTCTGCTTTATTCCCTGCTTTTTCAGTGTTTTAAGGAAAATGGAAAAGCTAGAATAGGTGAGGTGAACTAGTTTTTTGTCCTCTTCATCCTCCACTCTTTCCTCCTTGAAAAAGCATGTATGAGCTATCATTCCACCACTCTTTAGCTTTCCTAAGCCATTTTGCCAATTTGTGAGCTCCATGACAGATTTGGGATCAACTTTTTACACCTATGGGGGATTTGCTTATTTTCAGTAAGCCTGCTTTATGCTAGATTCGAATTGCTCCTCATGCATTCGAATCCCTCATGTATGTTATTTATTCAGAAACCTATTATGTTACAGGGTTGGCTATTGTACACTAAGTTAATACAGTTTAGTGTTCAGCTCCAATTTCATTCTCTTTTGTGAGTGATTTTGCATGATCAATTGTTAATTGTTGTGAGTAAAATTAATCTATCACTGGGTTCAATTTCCACAGTGAGAAAATATTCAAACTAACCATTTCCTAAACCAATTGTTTAAGAAAACTTAAACATGGTGAAAAGCAGATTTCAAGATAGGACAGTTGCAAAAGATAACAAGCAAAAGAAACTAATTACTCAATGTGCAAACATGCAAACTGAGATTAAACTCTTTTAACCAACCTTAAATAAATATTACACAAAACATTGTAAAATTCTTATCCAATTTGTTGATGTAATTGTAACTTCGGAATGTATTCACTTGTATTTCTTATGTATTGTAACTCGATGTTTATTACGGGATGTGTCTGTAATGTAATTGAGTCATGTCATGCTTCGATGTTTCGATCGAGAGTTTCTATAATGTAAAAAAGTTATGTGAAGTCATTGTGGAAACCCTCCTATTGGTCAAGGGTTAAAGTTTCCACAGTTCTGGGGCACTATGGTTATTAGACTCTCCAAGAGAAGTCGGCCCTGGTAGGTTATTGTCAAGTTAGGAATTAGTATAAATAGAGAGTGAGCCTCTCTATTTAACACACACTCATTCACACTCAGTTCTAGCACATAGCTGAGGAAGAAGAAGACACCGGGTCTAGGAAGAAAGAGGATACTACTGTCGGGAGATCATCTTACTGTTTTGGGGTTTTCACTTTTCGTGCTGATTCTATCTCTGAGGAAGTTGTGGGGTTTTCTCCATTTATGGTTTCCCCTAGGAAAAACACTGTGTTCATTGTCTCTTGTGTTTTATTGCTGTGCTTGTTATTCTTTTAGTTAAAAGATCCTAATATAATGCTAGCTTAATGTTAAAAATCTAACATGGTATCAGAGCTAAGCTGAGAAGAAGACACCGTGCAGCTGCGAGAACTAGGGCTTCCTACTTTGTGGATCTCTATCCATAGATTTTCAGAAAAATAAGGTTGGACTAACTCTCCTCCCTTGGGCGCATATTTTTGTTGAAGCAGAATCCAATTCTGAGCTTTTTTAGTTTTGGACCCAACATTGCTGCTAGAAATTAGGGCTTTCCACAGAAGTGGAATTTTTCAGTGAGCCCAGGCCTGGATTGATCTCCTCCTCAAAATTGAAGTTTAGAGATCAATATCAAAGAATTTGGTTGGACAGAACTCAAGAAAAGCCAAACCCTAATCTGCTCCTAAACCATGACTGCAGAATTTCAGCTCCAAATCTAGATCCAACATCTTGATCTGGTAAGATCTAAATCTTTTGTATTTCCATTTGAGGTTCTCAGTTAAGATGTCTCATCATACCAAGCTTGATGAAAATCTTGAGGGAGCTGATAACTTCTAAGCCTTGAAGTATAGGATCTCCTTGGTCTTGGAAGAAAATGAGTTGGAATCCTACATCAATGAGGAGGTTCCAGTTCTAGAGGGAGATGAGGCTAAGGCCTTACACAACAAGAAGTTGGTTATGAAAAAGAGGATTATTGCTGATTCAATAAAGGATCACTTCATACCACATGTGTTCTCCCTAAAGACACCTAAATCTATGCTTGATGCCCTAACCAAACTATTTGAAGGAAATAACATAAACAAGAAAATGACTTTAAGGAAATAGTTGAAGAATGTGAAGATTCAGAATACAAAGACCATCCAGTATTACTTCATACTAGTCTCTCAGATCAAGGAACAACTAGAATCGGTAGATGAAGAAGTGGAAAATGCAGATATTGTAATGACCACCTCGAATGGTCTCCCTAGGACATGGGACTCTTTCATTCAAGGGATCTATGCCAGAAAGAAGTTAGTCAAGTTCAACAGAATTTGGGAAGAATACTCATAAGAAGAAGCTCATATAGCAGCTCGAGAAGATAAGATGGGAAGTGAAGATCAAGCTCTCATAGTTCAATTGAAGAAATCCAGAAGGGACCATCATCATCATCATTATAAAGGTAAGCACTCTTCCTACAAGAAATCTCAACTCAGATGTTATACTTGTGATGAAATAGGGCACTTTGCCAGAGATTGTCCTAGAAACAAAAGAAACTCTCACAAGAAGAAAAACAACAAGAAATGACACCATGCTCATGCTGCAGAAGATGATGAACCTTCCTCAAAGAGAAACAACCAAGAAAGTGATGATTCTTCAAGTGATGAAGAATATGTTTTCATTTTCGCTCTCATGGGAAACATCACACATGGAAGCAATGATTTTATTATAGACAGTGGGGCTTCCAAAAATATGATGGGATTCAAAGAGTATTTTATGAGACTGTCAGAACATGAATTACCTCACAAGGTGAAGCTCGGAGACGACTACCAGTATCCAATAAAAGGTAGTGGGGAATCCTGCTATAAGCTAGACTCTGGAAAGTCCATGAAGATGAAGGATGTATTGTTTGTACCAAGACTCAAGAAGAACCTCCTCTCCATATCTGCATTAGATGCAAAAGGCATGAAGGTTGAATTTGTAGATGGCCAAGTTCTCATGTGGCCAAAAGGAAAGACCTTCGATGATGAAGTAGTGATTGGGGAACAAGAGGGAGGTCTATACAAATTGAAGGGCCATCCAGAACAAGCCTTGATCCATGACACAGTAGAACCAAATGAACTTTGGCATAGAAGGCTTGCACATGTGCATTACAAAGCAATACCACTTGCAAGCCAAGCTGTTGAAGGTCTTCCAGAAATTCAAGCAAAACATGATGGAGTCTGCAAAGGATGTGTGAAAGGAAAGAGTACAAAGAAGACATTTCCAAGTAGCAAGAGCAAGGCAAAATGAATCTTGGAAATCATCCACTCCGATGTATGCAGACCAATGTCATCAAGTTCACTAAGTGGGTATGTATACTATGTTTCTTTCATTGATGAATTTTCTAGGAAGACATGAATTTACTTCATGAAGAAAAAAGATGAAGTTTTCAGCAAGTTCAAGGAATTCAAATCCTTGATCGAGAATCACACTGAAAAGAAGATCAAGACCTTTTGATCAGATAATGGTAAATAATTCACATCAAATGAATTCAAAGAGTTATGCAAAGAATCAGGGATTAAGAGGGAGTTGTCCACTCCATATAATCCACAACAAAATGGGATTGTAGAAAGGAACAACATAACTATCATGGAAGCTGCAAGAGCTATGCTTCATGATCAAGATATTCCCATGCATTTATGTGAAGAAGATTCCAGAACAACGGTGTATGTATAAAACCATACTCCGCATAGAGTAATCGAGAAAAAGACACCTGAAGAAGTATTTTCCAGCAAGAAACCAGAAGTCAGTCATCTCAGAATATTCAGCGGTCTAGTGTACATACACATTTCAAAAGAGAAGCGGACAAATTTAGATCCTTTAGGAAAGAAGGGTATATTTGTGGGATAATCTGAAAGCTCGAAGTCTTACAGAATATAATTCCCAGAATTCAAGAATATTGACATCAGCAGGGATGTGACATTTGGTGAAGACTCAGCTTACAAAAAATCTAGAAAGAGACTTGCTGAAGAACTTGAAGTAGCAGAAGCACCCATTATTCATGATACAACCATGAACGAAGAAAATCAAGAAGAAGATCGAGAATTTGAAGAATCTCCAAAACCTGTAGATCCACATCAGGAAAAGAATCCTTATAAGAGGAAATGTGCTTGGGTACGAGAAGCTATCCAAGGTGTGGAAAGATATGAAGCTCCAGAAGAGAATCATAGAGAAAGAAAGAGAACCAGGTCCTGCTCTGGTTATGTAGCATTATTATGTGATTTTATTGATAAAGAACCTTCCAATTATGAAGAAGCGGTAGAATGGAAAGAATGGAAGGATTCTATGATCGAAGAGTATCAATCGATCATGAAGAATGATGTTTGGGATGTTATCCGAAGTCCAGAAAGGAAGTATGTTGTAACTTCCAAATGGATCTACAAGATCAAGCATGCTGCAGACGGTAGCATAAAAAAATATAAATCAAGATTTGTTGCTCATGGTTTCTCCCACAAAGAAGGAATAGATTATGAAGAAACTTTTGCACCTTGTTGACGGGCATATGTGACTATGCACGTAACGGGGAAGACAACCCAGACCGAGATCCTTAGAACAGGTTCCAAGCTGTTGGGATGGTTGTTTCCGATAGGTTTAAAGGCTCTGTTAGCCTGAAAATCTAACTAAACTAAGTCTAAAAGCTAAAACTAAAAACTATTGCTTATTAGTTCAATAGATCTATAATATACTACACAATAAATTATTAAAAGTAATTACTAGATTAATTTGATATATGCACACAATTAATTACTGTACTCAACATAATAAAATAATTAATCTATGAATGCAATAATTAACGAAATATTAATAAATCCAATCAATTTACATAACTTACAGAATTAACAAATGTATATTAAAAACAAAGAATCAGAAAATAACCTGAATATGAGTCAATGGCTGTTTTTCATAAAATAGTTTACAAAAAACAACTATTAATCCGTTCTTGGTCTTATCCCGATCGGGAGTGAAGGAAAAATAATAAACTGAAATCGAATCACTAATAATCCTACTGTGTTACAATCCTGTTAATATTCAGAAGGAATTCGAAAACTTAAACAAGATCGCACAGCAGATGAATATCATAGATATAATGATGACAACACCAAATTTATAACATGATATATATATCAGCAAATTGAAAATAGCGTGAATCGACAGAATATATGTGATGTATTTGCAAAATTCATCAAAGGAATGATGACAAAACATTGATATTGCAGAAAAGGGAAACAAGATCGACTGATATCAAAAAAACAATTACAAAGTATTAAAATACTGTAAATGTATATAGATATCACCAGTTTAAATGATGCTACAGCTACTGGCAACAAACTACCTTAAGTCACAGGAACATTCAAACAGTAGTCTTGTCCAGCCCTTTACAAACTATCGATCCCTCGGCTCCAGCTCTTGGTCTGCTCTTCAAACAATGAAAAAGAAATTCTTCAATGCTGTAGATCCATCCCAAAATTATCCTGGAAACAGCGATCAGATCTGAAAGAGAAATCTCTCAGCTCCAGCCTCTCCTGTCACTTTTGATCACTCCCAATTCTTTCAGCAATCAGGCATTGAGATACTCTTGAAAAAATAATTATTCAAAACGAGCTCCTCACTGACAGTAGTGTCTCTAGAGCCCCTCCCCCCTTTTACAATCAAATTCTTCTGAGTTTAAATAAATCCAGATCAGAAGAAAACAAAACCAATTAAGCTCTGCAACAGGCGAATTTCTGGAAACAACCATTTCGTTGCCGGCCGCAACTGCCAAAATCGTGCTCAAAGGATCCTCGAAATCGCCTAGAATCAATCATTTTCTGGCAAAATCCCCCTATGTATAACCTAATGGGTCCGATCTGAAGAAAACCCATGTGGCGGATTTCTTAGATCTGCTTTCATTTGCTCACAATGTAGCTCGGAAAATCGCTTGTTTGTTGAGAACACGATTTTGTAACTGGCACAATCCCGGCAGTTTCTCTGGAAACTGAACTGTTGCTCCCTTTAACTTTTAGCTTGGGCGGTTTGAAAATCAATTGAGATCTATAATCCCCAAATATCTACGTCCAATCTTATCATCAAAACCAACACATTAATAAGTAACCAAAATCATAAACGAAATTCAAAAACAGGAATGAAATGAAACATAAAATTATGTGATCAATCATTAAAGTCAGCCACATTTATTTATTTTCAAACTCGATCTTTAAGCTCTCACTGCCACTTCACAGATTTGCTTGTTTATTTTTTGCCATATTCTCTGCAGCATATTTTTTAGAGTTATTATGTGATAAAAAACCACAGTGTTCTTATCCTTCACAATTTCTCGAATGAAGATAGCTAATGCATGAGACTACAAACTAATTCAATAATTGTTATTACTAGCTGTTTACGCATTAACTATCAGCAGAGAAACGAGGTGTTTGCAATCATTCCTTTGCTGTCAGTCATGATATGTAACCCAAGAAATAATCTCGTTGCACCCTCACAGTTCAGCACCCTCTAATTCATTTAATGAAAGTTTCTTTTATTTGCAAAAATTCAGAATTGATCTGGCCACATGTCCTCGCCATCAATTAAAATATAGTAATGTGGTAACAATACTTTGGAAATTGTCATAATGTCCATCCACATATGGGGATTTATGAAAACAAGATATAGCATTAATTACAAAAGTGCTAAAAGCTTCACTACCATAAATCTCCTTTCAATACAAACATTTTAATCCATGAAATAGTTCCTTATTGTTTAAAATACTCTTTTGATTGTCGTTTCGTATGGAAAATATCCAATAATATTCATGGTTATTTGTCTTTCGCCAATATGTAGAAATGTTAATCAATATTACCAATACTAAGAATTCTTATATTGTTTGAGCTCATGCATATTCCAAAATATATAACTCTTAATGACATCCAAGCATCCACCCTTGGTCCTTTTGAATAAAATGCATCCATATAATAATTTTAACCTTCACGAATGAGACACATGCTATGCGAAATACACATCCCATAACCCATAATATTGATCTCGACCTCTACATACAATAATAAATATGACATATGAGACCCATTATAGAAATAAAGATCAAATAATAAGGTTGTGCTATGCGTAAGCCTTAGAAATATAACTCGAATGAACTTTGATAAGATACCAAAAATATAATAATCAGTCTTAAACCTTATCAAGATTCACGATAGCAAAATCACATAAAAGAAAACAAATAATAAATATTCGGATAAGATTTCAAAAATTAGTTTATAAGAAATTAATAACACTCATCCCTTGATTTTTTAATGCAAATTCACTTTGAAATAATAATTTCAAAGTAGTGATTTTGTTTAACTAATCCATAGTTCGCAAAGGTTTCTTTTAAAAACATCGAATTTCATGTTTCAGTAGCTGCTAGAATGTCACCATTTCAGTAGCTTTTAATTCTTTAAGTTTGCTATATGAAATTCAAACATTTCATCAAAACAAAATACAATTTAGTTTGATGAAATAATATTTTTTAAAAGGCTGTTGGGTAGAGGCACAACACACCTGTAGCCAGATACACTTCCATCAGATCAGTACTTTCTCTGGCTGCAGTGATGAAATGGAAGATACACCAAATCGATGTCAAGACTGCTTTCTTGAATGGTGTAGTGGAAGAGGAAGTGTATGTGGAGAAGCCACTCAGTTTTGAGACACATGACAGGGAGTCTCATTTATGTAGATTGAAGAAAGCCCTGTATGGTTTGAAATAGGCTCATATGACATGGTACGATAGAATTGACAGCTTTATATCCAGTTTGGGCTTTACCAAGAGTAAAGCAGATTCCAACCTTTACTACAAGGTTGAAGATGGCAACCCAATAATGCTCCTACTGTATGTAGATGATCTGTTTGTAACAGGTATGGATAGGTTGATTGCTGATACGAAGAGGAAGCTTGCTGCTGAGTTCAAAATGAAGGACTTGGGTATGATGCATTATTTTCTAGGGATAAAGGTGTGGCAGAATGCAGATGGAATTTCCCTATGACAAGGGAAATATACCGTAGATATCATGAAGAGATTCAGGATGATGGATTTCAAGGCCATGACCACACCTATGGCATCGAACCTGAAGCTATTGAGTGATACTTCATCAGAAGTGGTTTATGCTATGATGTATCGTCAGATGATTGGGTCCTTGATGTACCTGAAGAACACAAGACTGAATATTTGCTTTGCTGTGAACACCTTGAGCCAGGTCTTGACAGATCCAAGACATGTTCACTTGATTGCTGCAAAGCATATTCTGAGGTACCTAAGGGGTACATTTGATTATGGGCTGAAGTATGAGGCAAGTCAGAAGATTAACTTAGAGGGTTATGTTGATTCATATTGGGCAGGCAGTGCCATCGATAGGAAGAGCACTTCAGGGTGTTGCTTCAGTATGGGATCAGGTGTGAAGTCATGGTTTAGTAGGAAGCGATCCTGTGTGGCACTGAGTACAACTGAAGCAAAGTATGTCACAGCTTGTTCAGCTAGTTCTGAGGCAGTATGGCTAAGGAAGCTACTCTATGATTTATTTGATCTCTAGTTGGATGCTACTTGTATATATTGCAACAACCAGAGTTGTGTGAAGTTGTCGGAGAACCCAGTGTTCCATGACAAGTCGAAGCATACCGAGATCAAATATCACTATATCAGGGATATGGTGCAGAGAGGAGCAGTGAATCTCTAGTATGTTGCGACAGATGAATATATAGCTGATGTGTTGACAAAGCCATTAGCTAGGGTGAAGTTTGAGTAATTCAGGGAGAAGCTTGGTGTTCTCTAGATCAAGGTACCTTCCAAGGGGAAGTGATGAGTCCGTAAGGCATTCTGACAAGGTGAGAGGATTGGTTCCTTCCATGGTCAGATGTAAGGGATAAGCCATTCTGTCATGGTGAGAGGATTTGTTCCTTCCATGTTAGATATGAGTGTTGAGCCATTTTGATATGATTGTAGGATTGGTTCCTACATGATCAGATATAAGGGTTGTTTCCATTCTTTGAATGGAGGTGCCTAGTCAGTTACCAAGAATACTTAGTCTAGGACATAGGGCCTTTCTGATATGACTATGAGATGTAGTCTTACATGATCAAATGTGAGTGCATGGCCATTCTGATGTGATTGAGGGATTGGTTCCCACTTGATCAGATATAAGGGCTGATGCCATTCTCTGGGAGAATGGAGGCACCTGGTTAGTTACTAGGAAAGTTCAATCTGGGACTGAGGCCCATTCTGATATGACTATGGGATGTGTTCTCACATGATCAAATATGAGTGTTGGGCCATTCTGATGAGTCAAGGTTAGATGTAAGGGCTGGGCCATTATGACGAGTTAAAGTCAGATGTAAGGGCTGGGCCATTCTGATGAGTCAAGGTCAGATGTAAGGGCTAGGCCATTCTAATGAGTCAAGGTCAGATGTAAGGGCTGGGCCATTCTGACGAGTCAAGGTCATATGTAAAGGCTGGGCCATTCTGACATGGTGAGAAGATGAAGTTCCTTCCATGGTCAGATGTAAAGGCTAGGCCATTCTGACATGGTGAGGGGATTAAGTTCCTCTCATGGTCAAATGTGAGTGTTGGGCATGCCTTTCTGACAAGTCAAGGTTAGATGTAAGTGCTGGATGGGCCATTCTGACTTAGGGTCAGATATAAGCACTGAAGAATACCTACATGGAGGCTAGGCCTACACCCAACATGAAAAAGGGCTGGCTCTGTATAAATTCCTGTGATGCGAATAATCATGAGATAGAACCTGTGATGATCTAGTGATGATGATCTAGATCGAGTGATGATCTAGATCCAGTGATGATCCAGATCGAGTCATGATCTAGATCCAGAGATGATCTAGATCGAGTGATGATCCAGATTTTAAGATGAAGATGACTTGAAGATGAAGATAACTTGAATATGAAGATGACTTAAAGATGAAGATGACTTGAAGATGATGAGGACTCGAGGATGATCTAGATGATATAGAGAAGAAGACTTGTGCTGATAAATTGTGTCGAGAGAATACCTTCCTAGTTAAGAGGGAGTGTTGATGTAATTGTAACTTCAGAATGTATTCACTTGTATTTCTTATGTATTGTAACCCGATGTTCATTCCGGGATGTGTCTGTAATGTAATCAAGTCATGTCATGCCCCAATGTTTCGATTGGGAGTTTCTATAATGTAAACAAGTCATGTAAAGTCATTGTGGGTAACCCTCCTATTGGTCAAGGGTTAAAGTCTCCGCAGTTTCGAGGCACTAGGGTTATTAGACTCTCCTAGAGAAGTTGTTCCTAGTAGGTTATTGCCAAGTCAGGAATTAGTATAAATAGAGAGTGAGCCTCTCTATTTAACACACACTCACTCACAATCAGTTGTAGCACATAGCTGAGGAAGAAGAAGATACTCGGGGTAGGAAGAAAGAGGCTACTTCTGTTGGGAGATCATCTTACTGTTTTGGGGTTTTCACTTTTGCTGCTGATTCTATCTCTGAGGAAGTTGTGGGGTTTTCTCCATTTATGGTTTCCCTGAGGAAAAACACTATGTTCATTGTCTCTTGTGTTTGATTGCTGTGCTTGTTATTATCTCAGTTAAAAGATCCTAATATAATGCTAGCTTAATGTTAAAAATATAACACAAATATTACTGATATACAACACGTCCAAGAGGCATTATTAATTGACAAATCAATATCAGATATCAATGACTAATCATTAGTTGTAAAATAAATCATGTAGATTAAATAAATTCATTTGTTTAACACACATTCAATATGTCAATTGCCTAAGGAAAAAAATACATCGATCAACACATTAATAGATACAACCAATAGTTAGCATGCTAGATATATGGAATAATGTCTGGAATTCATTAAATACATTTAATGAACAACCATGAAACATAACATAAATTACTATAATTTTATTAACTTGCAAAAAATTACAAAGTACAAAATCACAAGCTTTCTGGTTATGCACTTGGTAGTCTATTCTTCAGTATAATTCCTAGGATTAATCTCCAAATTTCCGCCCCTACTTGGGAAAGTCCTTCCCTTTAAATAATATTACATATTTTATAGAAAAGATAAATTCCCAAGACGTGGGATTACAAAATAATATGGTTTCAAGGTTTGCTAAGGGCGAAACACCACTTGTCATCTAGGTCCATCAAATCATCAATGTCCTCATACTTTGCATGTTCAAGGTGCACTTATGTTCTACGAATTTGGGAAGCAATCTCCATCTTCTTGACTTTCTTCCACTCTCCAAGGTACACCTGTATTCTAACCATGGAAGAATGAGGTATCTCAATCCATCTCGTGATCTCCTGCATGGTGAGCTAGCTTGTCCCCTAAATTTTCTCCTTAGCTGTAGCCAAATTTCGTTTAAGTTCTTCTAACTTGAGTTTAGGAGGGAGCACCTAGTAAATTGGATCTAGAGAAGGAAAATACAGAAAACTAAGCAAGGTTTCAATAGCCATCCACCTACGTCTACATGCCTCTTGTCCACCGTTGATGATGGATTCTACCACATCACATATGCTCTCCTAGGTCTCGATTGTAACTTCATTTTTCTTGGTATGAAGTTTATCCATCACTGGAAAATCATGCAGTCTGTCTTTGGTGTGTTTTTTCCAGCCTAATATGTTGTCAAAAGCCCTGGCTACTTCCATTCTATGAGTGTGATGATATTGTAGGACATCATATTGTTTCTCAAATGAGTTGTATAAATCCTACATTTCATTGAAACCTACATACAAGTTGGCCATATATTGATAGAATTCATCATGAAATATGCAGGATAACTGCTTGAATTCTTCTACTATCAATCTAGAGAAAGAGGAAGAAACTGAAACTAGCTATGATTCCTTGAGATGTTGCTTAAGGGTATCAATCTTATCTGCATGTTGTTGACCAAGGACATATGACTTCTCAAGATGATTTTTGAGATATTCATTCTTCTTCTGCAACCGTTTCAATTTCTCTTCATGCTCTTGTTTCAGGATTTGGACTTGTTGTTTATGGTGCACCTCAGTTGCCACCAAATCCTATTTGGATTTTTGCAGTTCTTGTTCTTTGTCCAACATATCTTTATTCAGTTGTAAAACTAAATCATAATTGGCCCCTTCAAAATCCCCCATAGCAGTTGCTGTGTCCAATGTCCCTTGTTTGATGTCAGGGGAGCCTGATTCCTAGATGATTTGATTAAGATCAAGAACCTATTTGATTGTGCCTTCCCCCATCCTATTTGTTCCCCTTTTCATGAATGTGTCACCTCCCCACCCCTCATACCAATGATGGAGAGGATGTGACTAGGTCGTTGCTGCTATCGAATAAGCGATCTATCCCCATTAACATAAACATAAAAGACAATGCATTAATATAAAAACATACACATATGCATAACGTAATCTACAACGGAAGCAAAAATATTCATTTAACACATTCACCATGTTCATTTTAATTCATAAACAATTCATTGAAGAGGTTAAATACACAAGCATACTTATCTGGAAAAGAAGTTGTCCCGCAACTAGATACATAGCTGCAACATTCCACCCAACTGTAGGCCAGTGTTCTCATCAATATCTCTACATCACTTCCGCCCTAGAGCTGGGCATGATTCCACAAGACACTAGGGAACAATAGGCTCACACATAGCCGAAATCATACGCTTAAAGTCAAGCCAACATACTGTTAAGGAAACAAGCCAATAACATGGAGGGGTCCTTGGAATTACTCGACCAAGCCAAAACATACATCAAACACACAATCATATAATCAAAAAATGGTTCCTTGGACTTTCTTTTCCAAGCCATCATAAGGATACCCCCAACAACAAAATACCATTGCTGGGTATGAGCCAAATGTCCTGGGAACCCAAAACAGAAATGGAAATTGGGGAAAAACACCCTGAGTGAATAGTATGATCGCATAAAACATTCAATGGCTCTACTAAGGAAAAATGTCCTCTACAAGCCCCCAGAATGTAGATCTAACTTCAGGAAACCGTTAATGGCACCACGGGAGAAAAAATGACCTCCCCCAAATCCACAAAACGTGTCTCCTCAGAACATTCACACAACAACAACAAAATGGATTTCCCAGCTTGGATAAAGTGAGGAAAATGTAGAAAAACATGATGGAAACCCCCATATTTCTTGCATAATCAAAATGACCACCTCAAACCCCAAAATCATGGCCCATTTTTAGTTTTACTAACACAAGCATCTTTTCCATCTAGAGAGTAAGCACCTGAGTAATAAGCACCAAGTGCAGTAGTTTCATATGTTGAACAATAACCAATACTAGAATATGTATTTGACCAAGAACCCCATATTCAGAAGCAGGGGTAGAAGTTGGAGTTGACTCAGCACCAATGGCATACCTAGATCCATTAGTAGATAAAGGGGCTAAGGTGGCAGGAGTAAAGCTAGTTGTTTACCCTATTGACTTAGCATATGCACCAACAATAAGGGATAAGTAATGCATACAGTCAGTCTTGTAGAAATTGACCAATCTAATGCCAAATTATTCAAGTGGAAGTTACCAACAATTTTTAGTAATGGTTAGCTTGTTAGCAATAGTTCAAAATGAGTGGGGTTGATGAGGAATATGCATGTTTCTCTACCAAATTCCTTTCCATTCTCCCAACAACATAGAAAACAAATTCTAAGCATGGGAAATTAAAGAAAATGACCGAAATCATGAGGGAGACAAGAAAGACCTCCCAAAAAACGCTAAAACGTGAACCTCTCCTGCATATGCACTCAACATCTCTAGAAAGACTTCCCCAACCATGGAGAAACATGGGAAAACTACCAAATTGTGAAGGGGAAAGCTTATCCCCTTCCTACTGTGTGAGAGAGCCCACGTGAGTGAGAATGGGTGAGGAAATGAAAGGCATGGGTGCATAATGGCTTGGGCATGCATTCCCAAGAATTTACTTGTCCCATAAGTCAAAAACATGTTCCCCAAGGATTTAAGGCTTCACCAATTCGAATTTCACCTCCATATCCTTCCCATCCTAGTTGGGCACTAAGTTCCTTTACTAACTTTAGATGAATGGGCATAAAAGACAAAAAGGGTAGTTGACCAATTTGTGGGTTTTCCCCTTAGACATTTTTCTTTTCCCCATGGCCCAAGGGTTTGATTATTCCCCCCTCCATATTCCTTGTGAAATAATTCCCCCATCTCTTTAACGTTGTGGTTGTAGAAATTCTAAAGCCTTGATGGCATAAGGAATTTCATAAACTGGCTAAGGATGTAGGCACACAATTAACCTCACAGAGAATTGTAGAGAATTAGCATAAGGAGAGAAGAAGAAGAATTAATGAACACACATTAATGAATGATGAATAAATGATAATTGATATTATTACATAGGTAATACATCCTTATAAAGGAAAAAGGATTTGCATGAAGACAACTCAAGCTCGCTCATAAAGCAGGCTTACTAATTATGATAAACCCCATAGTTGACTAAAGCACTTTCCCAATCTACCAAGCACCTCACGAATTAGCAATAGCATGTGTGAGTGATGATGAGTGAAGGAAAGACTTGCTAATCCTAGAATATGGAGATAAAATAATGGAGGATGGGTTGGAAACAAAAGTTTCCAGTTTCCTAGTTGACTAGCTTTACCTTATCCATAGAAAAGCAGGATAAAGCATAAAAAACAGAATAAAGCAGATTCTGTTGTAAAGCACAGTTACCAATTCTGGATGGCCATAAAGTGGTCAAGATCAACACAGAATTAGAAATAAATCATTCCTAGGATATAGATGGCAAGTGTTGACTCTAAAGTGCAAGTGGATGCCAACTATCTAAGCTAGTGGGTAGGAAGATAATCAAATAATGATTAATTATTTTATGAGTGGGTTTATTATATTCCAACATTGGTGCATAGCTAGTTGTGGTATTTTATTAATTTTCATTTTACATTATGTCTCAAGCATATCATTCCTAGCTAGCACATAAACCATCGGCATCATTTTTAATCGCCGATACATAAGACACTAAATCCATGGTGGGGCCTTTTCCTTGAGCTCCACACCATGATCAAATATAAATATTACATCATATGCAATTCAATACCATGGGGTCAAAAAAAGGATGTTACAAAATGCTTTGTCCTTCTTACTCCAAAAATATTTTCGTAAAGAAACAACAACATCCTCACCAAAGCTGCCATCCCTTCAGAAGAGAAAATGGTTTCTTGTTGGCGGGTGACCAAGGGATCAGGTTTTGATTGGGATACTGGTATTTCCACACTGATCGGTGCAATAACCATGGGAGAAGTTGGAAAATGGGTGCAAGAGATGAGGAAGAAGTGAGGGTAGGTGTATGAATTTGAGGAGAAGGAATGTTTATTTGAAAAAGGAGAGGAGGGAGAGATCTTGGTGTAGTGTGGGATGTAGGGGAGGTCAAAGAAATAAGTGGAGAGGAAGGGGAAGTTGGATTGGGCACTTCTTCCAATATCGATGGGTCTCTAGTTGTATCTTCAAGAATTAGTTTTAATTTTAATTCAGAAAAGAAGACCGAGGAAATAAAGAATCAAAAATATTTTTAGACAGCTGTGTACCAGGGATAAAAGAATTCATAGAGGTAAGAATATTTATAGGGCATGTAGTAGGCCTATCTTCTTCTTCCAAGTCAATATGACTCTCATGAATTTCAATTTCAGGTTGTGGTGGAGGCTCTACCTGCTGAACTAGAGGGATCTGCATGGGCACTTGCTCTTGAGGAGCAAGTTGGGCTAGTGGTGTTGGATGTTCTTCCCTGGGTACTTCCCGAGGCATCTGCTGTGAGTTAGTGGATGGTGCTTATGGTACCTGTACCTGTTGAAGAACTAGCTGAGTTCTCTACTTCTTCACCTGAGGTTCAACCTCTTATGTGTATGTCTCACGGGGACTTCGCTTAGTGAACATCTCACATAGCACGTGCGATCATGGGATATTAAAGAATACCCTTAATTTCTAGAGATATTGACCTAAACTCTTTTTGTTGAAACCCCCTCCCAATACTTAAAACCTCCTCCCCACCCCTTTTTATACCACAATCCTTATAAACCACCCTACCCACACCCACCTTAAACCCCTCATCCCCCCAATACCTGCAATATATTGGTTCAATTTTTAATAATTTTAAAACCCACAATATGAACTAACGTGATATGATATTGGTCAACAAGTGAAGCCCCCGTGGTATGTCTGGAGCTGAGCACTGACCTTTTCCATATTTCATTTGAATTATACCCCTTTATGCAGGGTCTCCAACATCTGTGAAGGATGGGTTCTCATTGGAGTCTCCATGATATCCTTACCTTTATCCTTTGATTGAGTGGAAAGGGAAGAATAAGAGCTTGCTGCTTGATCTTGGGATTCCTTTTCTATGTTTTTCCTCTGAAGGTTCTCCTCTATGGCAAGTTTTAGCTTTCAAAAGTAGAGGGTGGAATCCTTCAGGTCCTTTTAATACTTGAAGACATGATACTTCAGATTTGGATCAGTAATATTTCTCAATTCCTCTTGAAAATTGATACCCACCTTGTAAATGGAATCATCAGGCTGATCCTCATGAGCATACTGGAACTTATCACATTAGTGTACAAAGAAACTAGCCAGATAAGCCTTAGGGTCATGCATTCTTCTGGGGGCTTCCCCCAGGTTCATATTAGTAATATCTTTACTCATCAGAGTTGCATGGGTGGAAGTATGTATAACAAGTGAATATAAATTCAACTAAAATTTAGGCCAAACCTTTCTTTTATGCATTGCTAATTTGGGAAAACCCCCATCAATGACAGTTTGAAAGGATATTTCTTGTAATACCATGCATTCTGGAACTACCCTTGGCAACAAATGAACTATGTTTCTGCCCCAAGTTTGATATAGGAGAAATACTCTCCAACATACCAATCACCGTGTAACATAATTAATGCTATGGATCTCTCAGAAAATGCCAGAGAATCATCCTTGAAAAGTTTATGATACATCGACCCAAGAAATAGGTCGCAAATCTTGTAGACTCGAGGGACAAAATTGTACTAGCGGGGAATCCTTATTCCAATTCCAACCCAGGGAGGGAAACACAGAGGTCATGCAGAACACATCCATTACATACCCTGACATGTAAAATGATGGCTTCCTGGTGGCCTAGGTCTTCTGATACTTTTCAATCTCCTCCTTCAAGTTCATAGATAGAATCTGTTCCCAATTAAAGGGTTCACCCGTAAGTAAAATATGATGGGATACTAGAACCCATTTGGCTTTGAAGAAGGAACAATTTGCTAACCCATACAAACAACAAAACATGGCTTCTAGCAATGAGAAAGGCTCTCTAAACCAAGAAATGAGATAGCAATTGTTTAGTCAAGGAACATGCTCAGTTGCAATTTCCATCCAAGACTTTACCACCTCCTCATAGTTGAAATGGGAAAAGGATTCTTTGAGAAATTTGGAGGTCATAGGCTATTTGTGAGGTCCAAGGGCATAATCCCTGGAAAAAACATCAGGATGGAAAGAGGCCCACATGGGTATGAACATGGTCATCGAGGGTGCCCTTGTTAGGGTTTGCATTATGAAATTCCCTCTTATCTGGGCCTGTGTAGGGCATGAAAGGAGGCCGTGAAGCAATGCGATGGAGCTGGGAACTCAAAATTCTTGCATATGCAGGCTGGTCATGGGGAATTGTTAAGAAATCACCATTGTAAAAAATGGCATGAATTTTTGAGCAGTCCAAATGTAGTGTTTCAGAGACACGCCCACTAGTATCCATGAACAATCTGACGTTGGGGTCTTTTGTCTTCTGTTCTTGCAAAGAAGTTTTTGACTTGGTACTTCTGGATGTGGTGGACGCCATTTCTAATTGAAATTTGGCAAGCATGGTAAAAGAATATACTACAATTTAAAAGTAATAGAAAAAATGGCCGAAGGGAAAACACTTACTAGTAGAAAGCTTTGAAAACCAGAAAATTTGTGAGCTCGAGCGAGAGAAATCCATAGTAAAAATATCCAAGAGCACTAAAAACACAAGTGAAAATGGTAAAAACTTCGTAAATTCGAACAGACTAAATAACCCACAAATCGACACCAAAATAGATCTAGACCGTAGATCTAGCATAAATGAACGACTGAGATCGATGCAGGAAAGTGAAACGCAGGATCGAAAAAGTTCGAAAGCTTTATATTTTTTGGTTTCTACCTTCCGCATTCCTCCTTCGGAAAAAGAAAGTCAAAAAATAACTTATTGACCAATAAAAAATTATTAAAGTTCAAATTTATGCATTATGCATAGCGGAAAATTGAAAAAACAAAAAAGTGGGAAAATGACTTTTTCCGGCTTCTGCAACCCGCCTTAGCGGAAAACAGAAGTCGGAAACAAAAAATAAAAGTTTTATTGTGAACATGGGATTTTCGCCTTCTACAATCCACATAGAAGAAAGTGGAAGCCGGAAACAAACCTTTTTATTGAAATAAAAACAAGAATCCCGCGATCCGCCTTATCGAAAAGTGGAAGTTGGAAAAATTATTTTTTGGTAAATCTCCTAAAAAAGGGATTCTGCAATCTTCCTTAGCGGAATGCGGAAATGCAAACAAAATACATATAAAATAAAAAGGAGCTTCCGAAATGCACGAAAAAAAAGAGTCTTATAAAGAAAATTTATTAAGTCCAAAACACTATACTTACACTTTAAGGATTCCCATAATAAGGTCATGGCTTCAAAAGCCAATTTAAAAATTAAGGGGGCTCCCATTTTAGAGGTACTAAAATGGGATCTGTTGCTGCCAGCAACAAATGGAATCTCACTGGGTGAAGAAGTTATCTCTGTACAGTTCAACATAAAAATTCCAAAGAAGATATGTCAGTGTGAAAATATTTTAATTTCATGGTCAAACAATAAACTTAAAAGGATACAACCAGATCTAGTAGAGAAAAATATATATAATTGACATCTTACAAACCCATAACCACTGGTAGCGATACTCAACAAATGAAGAATCCTTAAAAGCACTGAGGTATCCTTGCTAGAAAGATGTCAATAATGAAGGAAATTTTAGATTAGCTTCTGGTGAGAACCTTGGATCTATCTCATGATCTTCTAACCATTAATCACCTTGAATATGGGTTGTTTATTAGGAATATATATACAATAATTCTTCTTTTTCCCTTGGTTTTTAAGCATAAAGCAACTTAGTTGCAACAAGACTATTTCCCTAGTAAAAAACAACACCACGCACATGTCTTACCTGGAAACTGAACAATCTAGCTCCGTCAAGAGACTCCTTGTATTTTGGATTTTTACACCAAAATAAATTACCATGGTATGGTATCCATCGATTAGTAATTTAAGTCCAAGTAATATCCATGAACATGGTCAGGATGGCTTGTGATAAGACCCCCTGTCCTTGAATACAACAAGCTGTATTTATAAAAAGCATTTACAAATGCAAACTGCAAGCCATTACCCTGGCTTGAGAACTAACTGATGGTAATTGTCATTCACTGAACATGTCTATGAACACGATAGATTGGCTTGTGATAAGACCCTCTATCTTGCAGTTCACACTTATTAGGGTGATTTTATTAGTTCCAAGGTGAATGTTGTGAATATTTAATTAATATTATTATTTATAAATTAATAGATTATTAGGTTACTAGTGAAAGGGCGTAACCCTTCACTATGCTTGCTCAAGTCCTATAAAGGCGATCTTATTGTAATTTTATAATCATCATCTAATATATTATTCATATTTCTCTTTCAACATGAAATTTGGATTCGACTATTAACAATATAACTGGATACAGTTGTACCAAGTGATATTAGAGAGGATTTGCTCCTTTGGTCTGAGCTTGAATTTGACTCATCCTCCACCCCTTTCGCTGTTCTTTTGAGCGTTCTCCTGCTGCATCCTCCATATCTCTAAATCTCTGCGCACTCCCTGCCGCTGCATCCACCTGTTGCCACTTCTGCATTCACACCACACTTCCCACCAACCCACACTGTCCTCCTCCCTGCGTATGCCTACCCACCATCCAACCCTCAGTTCCATCTCCTACACATGTGTTTCCTGCTGCTTCCGTCGCTCGTGCCCAACTCTATCTCCTACACGAGAACCTAGCTCCATCTCCTATGCGCGCCCAACTCCTCTCCTACCCGTGTGTGCCTTGTTCCATCATCTCCACCCGCGCCTAGTCTCCTCCACGCTAACCTAAACTTGCAAAAAAATAAAAAAATAAAGAACAATTTTTAATAAAAATTAAATATAATATATAATAATAATATATTATTATTATAATATTTATTTTCTAAACCTTAAAAAAAAAATACAAAATATTATATAGTTTATAAAAAAAAATTCTAATTAATTAATTAATATTTATTATTATTCAAAAAAAAAATTCCACCCCTCACAAGCCAAAATAGCATTGAAGGTGACACACGTCTGCATACAAGGTACACGACCATGGTGGAACTAAAAGAACAAATCAGGAAAAATGGAGAAGGACATCAAGTCCCTCATCGTTAACCAAACAAGTTTGATGGAAGAGATGAAAAATAACAATATTGTGTTTAAAAAGGAATTCAAAGACGAAGTTGTTCTAGTACTAGAAAGAAGGATAGATGCAAATTTTGACATCCTGAATGAAAAATAAAAAGACTTGGATGACAAAATGAGTACTATGACTCAAAACATAAACACCATAACACAAAACTTGAGCACCATGACGCAGAACCATAATACATTAATGGAGGTGTTACAATGACTAATGCCTAATACATACCAAGTCAGCAGTCCAAACATGCTAGATTGCTCAATTCATGTTTCCACACAGGAAGCACTTGCCAAGAATCAAGAAGAATTGCAAAAAGAAATAAAGATTAACAATGTGATTCTTAAGGGGTGGCAAGCGTGGGTGGGATCCTGTTGGATCTCGGAGGACAAGTGGAACAAAGATTTGCCTGGGGTCTTGGCTCTAGAACCAACAACGAAGCTGAATGGATGGCTCTTCTCCAGGTTCTCCATCTCGTTCGAGAAAAAATCTCTGGAAGGTCCTGATATTTGGAGACTCCAGGCACGTCATCTATAAGATGATCAATGGGTATCCCTCAGGAGATATTAAATGTCGTCGATTATATAAAAAAGCTAAGCTTCTTCTGCCTCAATCCTTCGAGGTTTTCCACATACTTCGTCATAATAATAAGGAAGCAGAAATCATGGCTAACATAGGTGCCAGTCTCTCTCAAGACTACTACATCCAGGA
This sequence comes from Pseudotsuga menziesii, assembly GCA_001517045.1. Taxonomy (NCBI): domain Eukaryota; kingdom Viridiplantae; phylum Streptophyta; class Pinopsida; order Pinales; family Pinaceae; genus Pseudotsuga; species Pseudotsuga menziesii. The sequence continues at coordinate 360,806 of LPNX010438704.1, forward strand.
TGGTGATCCTCCCTCTCTAAAATTCATACCATGAGGAGAAGCTTTAGTACTCTTCCTCGCTCTCTCATGCAAATCTCTAAAGTGGAGTCCTTATCTATTGGAGAACATATTTGGTGTCTTATTTGTTTTTTTCTTTCTCCCCCCTTGGTTTTCCTCTCCCCCCTCCTTCCTAGCTTATTTCCCCTCATCCCCCCTTTCCCTCTCTCTAACCCCCCCCTCGACCGCCTTTCCTATCACTTCACCCTCCCTCTAGCTGGCCCTCACCTCATCCCTTTTCCTGGCGGCTCCTTGCTATCAATGTCAAGTCCTGCATGCCCTCCTTTGCAGGCCACGTGGATCGATATTTCCCCCTCTGCTGCAGAGGAATTAAAGCCTCACAGGCCTCCAATTTATTGCCATTCCCTCTCGCACGATCGGTGGCTCTTCTTACCTTTCACTATGTTGATCCCTTGCTTAGACTCGCTCCATTGCAACACTCTGGATTTGGGTCACGGTTCTCCCGACTCTGTGAATTTCTTGCTGAATGTGGTTGCCAGAGTGGGGGGTGGGAGACTGCTGGGAATACCTTGGCATGTGCTCCCCCTAATTCGGGCCTTTGTTAAGGAGCGCCTTGCTCTGACTGCCTTCTCCTTATGCAATTGTAGTTATCCCTCACCTTCCTGGGGCACTGGTAGCCATGTTGATACATCTCCATTTCGAGAAGACAGACTGGGCTGGGTTTTAGGCTGCCTTTGCTCTGGCTGGCAGAAAGAAGCCTTGGGAACATTGTATTGCTCAGATAGTCTCAGTGTTTCTGCTCTGCAACAACAAATTGTCGGTCTCTGGAGTGTTTCTATAGGGCGCTGTGGTGAGAACCAGGACAGTTCAGATTATCCTCTGCATATTCAGTTCTCCCGAATAGCAATTACGGCTGAATCTCGAGGGATGGCTCACTTTGATGATAATGCTGGGCTGATGGACATAAAGAAGAATCTACGCAAGCTGCATGAGATGACAACCATAGGGGTGATGGATAACAAAGAAATGGCCAAGGAAATTAAAGGCATGAGTGAAACTGTGAGTCGCATATCGCTTGATATCAGTAATCTTGGTGCCCAAACAGATGATCTCGAGAGCAACATGTGCGAGTTGCTGGGAAGGGTAGAACGAATAGAGGAATACCTTGAGAATTTCATCTCCATGAACTAGGAAACCAGGGTAAAGGGAGTTAATGAAACAGCTGATCAACTCATGGAAGAAGAATCGGTTCTGCAGCCCAGGGCTCTGCAAGGCGCTTAACTTTTGTCTCTTGTTTAATCTTTCAATTTTGTATGGGTTATGTTTTTTTGCATTTTGCTCTGTAGCTAGTTTGTGAGGGTATATTCTACCCGCAAATTTTGTAATTATGGAAATATCAGATGCTCTGCCTTACGGGAAACTCTCAAGACATACCAGGTGTGCAGCAATTTTGATCTGCCGGCATTATATTTCTTCCTTCCGTTGTAATGAATGGCTGTGCACAGCCTGTTAATATATTCCTCCTTTCTGTTTCTGTTAAAAAAAAAACAATGTGATTCTTAAGCAAGAGATAGAAACAAAAGTACTTCCAGATATGGAGGCATGATTAAACAACAAAATAGATGCTATCAATAAGATAGTAGAGAATTAAAAATTGCTAAAAATCACTGCCAACAATGAACTAGTTCAAATATGTCACTTGCATTGTCCAGTAGTTCCGAGCCACCATCAAACCATAAGGAAAAAGGCAATCAATATCATCCTTACATAGTGTACCCATGTAAGGAAAAAATTGAGTGCTCGAAATACAATGGAAGTGAAGACCAATGCATTGCTTGGCTAAACAAAGTGGAATAATACTTTGACATTTACAATATTCAATCTAACTAGGAGAAGGTGAAATACGCATCAATGCATATGGGGGGGTATGCCTATAATTGTTACTTATGGTGGAAGAGAGACAATTTTTCCTACACCTGGACCTTGCTCAAAAATGATTTTTTAATAGGTTTCAATGAATCAAAGAAGATGAATTTTTTAGTAAACTTACCAGATTACAACAGGTCAGAAGTGTTGAGGAATTCCCACATCATTGGGAATCCTTATCGACATGAGTATTTGGGTTGTCTGACAAGAAAAGACTTGAAACCTATTTAGGATTTCTTAAACCATACCTCTAAAAAGAGTTGAAGTTTCATGACATACCTAATGTAGAAGTAGCAAGACATAAGGAAAAATATGTAGAACACAAATTGGAAGGAATACAAACAAGAGGTGATAACCATTATCTAAAAGAAAAAGAGACGCAATGTAGGTACTGTGAAGATACTTGGTCATCTAGCCATCAATTCCACAAACCTCAATAATATTCCTATGAAATGGAAGATAGGTCGAAGTCATCTAGCAGTTACTCTGATAATAGAAAAAAGAAGAAAAACATATGTCGTCGATGCGGTTATGACTGGACACTAGGACATAAATGTAGGAACAATTAGACAATACAGTGCATAATCATCAATGGAAAGGAAGTGCAAGTATCTACACAAGAAATCTCATCCGATTTTAATACCTACACCAAATCTGAATGAACGATGACATTAGGAAAATACTCAAGATTTGAGGACAAAGCTTTCCTAAGGGAAAGGAAATGTTGTGAATATTTAATTAATATTATTATTTATAAGTTAATATATTATTAGGTTACTAGTGAAAGGGCATAACCCTTCACTATTCTTTCTAAATCCCTATAAATGTGAGCTTATTGTAATTTTATAACCATAATCTAATATATTATTCATATTTCTCATTCAACATGAAAGTTGGATTCAACTATTAACAATCCAACTAGATACGGTTGTACAAGCAACTAAGGTGAGATCAGAAAAGAATGAAGCTTGAAGAAGCTATTATAGATGTGCTACCAACAATCACTGAAACACCCGACAAGAATACAAGAGTACTCGAAAAACTCAATCATCATTATGAGGAAAGTAAAGATAGTGATCATTGGAAATGAAGATTCAATGTGTAAAAGTCAGCATAGATTCTAAATTGAATTCTCATAAAGATACTAATCTGGTTATAAACCAAGTGGAAATTTCTGACATATCCAAATTAGAATTCCTTAGTTAAAACACTCTAGGGATAAACCACTTTAGCAAATGCAACTAGCTATTGTAAGTATAAAATGTTTTGTAAAGAAAAGAAACAAGAAAGCAATCAAACCAAACCAAAAACTAAGAGAAAATCAATCAAAACCACACCCTATGTACATGTAAGTGAAACTTACCTCAAGAAAAATAATTCTTGAGGAGTTGGATATTCATTGAATAGGCCTCAGAAAGACCCTCCAATGTTTGTAAGCGAACTGTACCAGGGACAAGGTTTTTTGTATGAACAACCCTAACCACATATGGTAAAACTTGGTATAGTGTTGTTTGTCCTTATGGGGTTTGTCCCACTTAAGCACTAGATCCCCAATCTGAAACTCGCGATTGGTGGAAGAATTATCATTGAACCATATTTTCACCAATTGTTGGTGATGATATAACTTGTTCCTAGATTTCTACCTCTCCTCTTCTAACTTAAGGAGAGTGTTGATTCGATCTTGTAGAGGGGAGGACTCATAATCTTGTGAAAAATATTGTGCAATTTGTAGTGATGGGAGAAGAATATTTGATGGTAAGACAGACTGTTTTCCATAAACCAAGAAGTAGGGAGAATTTCCAATGGCAACCTCAGGAGAAATTATGTCTGCCCATAAAGCATTAAAAATCTTTGTATGCCAATCCCTATGGTTTTCAGCCACATTTTTCTTCAAGATATTGATCAAGTTATTATTTGAGGGTTCTTCCAAACCATTAACCCGTGGATAATAGTTAGCATAATAATTTACTTTAATCCATTTTTCAAGGGAATATTGAGTAAGATCGATTGAATTAAAGTAAAAAGGCATTGTCGAAAACCAAAGATTAACGCATTTCAAACCTGGTAAGGATGTTACTCTCCAAAAGGGATATAACTGAGTTGGTGTTAGAAACCTTTAATGGTGTTGCTTCTACCCAACGAGTGAAATAATACATTGCAGTCAAGATATACTTATGCTAGAACGCAGAAGGGGGAGTAATCATACCAACAAAATCCATTCCCTATTGTTGGAATAGATACTGGATGGTGACATATTGAAGGGGAAAGGTTGGTTTCTTCAATTTTCCAGCACATATTTGGCAAGGCTCACATTTTCTAACAAAGTTATAGGAAAATTTAAATAATATGGGCCAATAATAACTTGCTCTTAATACATTGTGGGTTGTAGTTTCTCTAGAGAAATGTCCACCCGCAGGTCCTGCATGCATATCAACCAAAAGTTTATCAACTTCAGGTATTTCAAGGAATTTGAGAAAGACACCATCATAATTTTTTCGGAATAACAAATTATCAATAAATTGATAAGGTGTTTCCTTGAGTCTTAATGTCCTATGATTTTTGAAGTAGAGAGTTGGAGGGGCATACCCGTAAGTAAGATAAAATATAATATTGTCACACCATTCTGATGACGAAGCAGAAATAACATCAATAGTGTCAGTAGACATATATTCCTCGTGAATGCATTGTCATTCATGCTATGGAATGTTTGATTAGGCTACCAATAAACAAAAACCCTACCGTTTTGCCATCTTGGCAGTTTTTATCTCCAAGTCGTACTCCTAGAGCACAGTCATCCAGTGAGCTCTTTTCTCTCCAAACTCCTTTTGGATCAACACTTTCCTTATTTCTGCGTACGAGATGATCACTTTTGTATTTAAATTCAACAAATAGGGCCTAAAATGCTTCATAGATTAGTAAACCCTATAATCTTGTTTGTCCACCTGTGTATAATTTAACTAGGCTCCTTTGAATGTAGAACTCATGAAAGACACTGGGATCTCCACGTCCTCTTCATTTTTTTGAGTAAGCATGGCAGTATAAGAAACATCAGTAGCAAACGTATATAAAATGAAATACTTTGAAAAATAAGGAGGCATTAATGCAGGAGCATCCATTATGGATTTCTTAATATTCTTGAACGCATCCTTTTAGATGCCAGACCACTTAAATACAACATATTTATTAACAATGTCCCGAAGTGGTCTAACAATCTGTGCAAAATTGGGAATAAATCTCTTGACAAAATTGATCTTAACAAGGAAAGATTGCATGGCCTTCTTTGAACTAGGGAGAGATATTTTTGCAATTGCTTCAATCCTTTCCGGGTCAATTATTATTCCATCCTTTGAAACAATAAATCCCAAAAGTTTTCCTTCCATGACTGCAAAGACGAATTTTTTTGGGTCCAAAGAGATGCCATACTTTCTGCACCTATCAAAAACTTGCCTCAATACTAATAAATGATCATGCTAATTTTTTGTAAAAATAGTAATATCATCTAAATAAACAATGATAGAGTTTTGTAACAACCCTCTGAAAGCTATGTCCATAGCCCTTTGCAAAGTTGCACCAACATTGATTAGCTCAAAAGGCATTCTCCTGTAGGCAAAGGTGCCCTAGGGTGTTCTGAAGGAAGTCTTTATTTGGTCGGAGTCAGTAATTAAAACTTGATTGTATACTGAAAATCCATCAAGCAGAGAAAACATTTCTGCACCCAAAACAGTTTGCAAAATTTGCTCCATATATGGAATAGGGTAGTTATCCTTTTCGGATGCTCTATCGAGATTTCTAAATTCAACACATAATCTGATCTCTCTACTCTTGTTGGAGACGGGAACCAAATTGGAAATCCATTGTGTATGTCTGACATGGAATATGATTCTGGCTTTCAAGAGCTTCTCAATCTATTTCTTTATGGATGGTTCGAGACTTGAATGACTCTTCCTTAGCTTTTGTTGATAAGGTCTTGCATCGGGACTTAGGGGAACATTATGCTACATAATGGAAGAATCAAAGGTCTTGATATCATCGTAAGTCTAGGAGAAAACATCCTTGTATTCTTTGCATAATTTCACTAAATATCTCTCCTCTTTAGGGGAGGAAGCAAGGCTTATATTAATGAGTTGAGGGTTTTGCTCGGTACCTAGATTAACAATATTATGATTTAGAGTAGAACTATGTGTTTTGCAATTTGGATTTCCTTTGAACTTATCTTGAAAATCATATATTCTCTCTAAATTAAGGAGTAATTTAGGGATCAAATTAGAAGAAAAAATATCCTCTGATAAATATTTTTCATGTTCGACTTCATTTATAAAAAAATCCTTGAAAGTGTCCCGAGTTGTGAGGAATTCTAATATTTGGAAATCATCATTAAATATATTCCAACTAGTTACGTTATGAGGTATGGAAGGCCTGTATATAATTTCAATGGAAAAGGTGTCAGAAGTGAGGCCTTCGGGTGGGATGATCCTAGATGCAATATTTTCTAATAGGTCTGCATCAAAAATTTGTGATCTTGGGACATATTTAATGTTAAAGGCTTTAATCGAGCTTTTCATGTCCCTTACTAATTTATAATAATTCAAAAAATGGGGTGATAAACAATGGATCCGATTTCTCACTGTTTGACTATTATTTCAGAGTCCCCATAACACTGAATAATTTCAGCTCCCATGTCTATCACTTTCTTGAGCCCTTGTACCAAGGCTTCATACTCAACAATGTTATTGGTGCACTCGAATTCTAGTATGCAAGTGATCATCCATTTGGAACCCTTGGGATCAATAAGTACACAACCTGCACCACCACCATCTTTGGAATTAGATCCATAAAAAATGAGTGTCCATGATGACAAATCTAATCTAAAATTGGTATTAACATGATATATATTACGTACAATTTCACCAGAAAATGGAATAAATTCTGACAATATATCAATATTTTGATTTGGAGAAGTGTCAAGAGGAAAATCACCAAAGTAAGAGTCAAGGGTGTAGTGTTCAACAACTGTATTCACAAAGACAGCTGGTTCAATTAGATCATTTAGATCCATGTTTTTCTGCTTCATGAGAGGCTCTCTAATGATCTTGATTTGATTATACCTCCCATTGTATGGTAGCCACAAATGGGACCAGCCTGTAGAAAAATATCCTTTGATTTTCTTAGACCAGTTTCTGCTTAACCACATTCCATATGTCTCAGGAACATCAACTACTACTATATCCTCTGTTTGATGTATCCTAGGATCGACAGACAATGTTAAAAGGACATTTTTTAGCTCCTCTAAGTTTTTTACGCTAGATCTTTCTAACTACACTATCTATGTAGGACAAGAATCCCACATTGCATTTAACTTTCTACAGACAGAAAAATGCATAAAATTTGAGGATGCCCCATAATCAATCATACAGTAGTGCACGTTTCTATTAAAAATCTCAAAAGTTAGCAAGAAAGGGGGAACCCTTTTAGTACCGGACTTTTGGGACTCATGATTTGTGTAAATTTCTAAGTTATGATTCTGAGATTCTCTATATTTGTTTAATACCATATTATTAGGTAAAATTTCTCTAATGGATGGTATCTTGAGTAGTTCAAAAAAAGAGCTATTATCTTTGTCCCTCTTTAGATCGTCTACTAAATTATATTCGACTTCGTGGAATGACACAAATGAAATTCAATACTGAGGAATTAGGGATTCTGAGAGTGAGAGAAGATATATATCGATTGATTGAACACTGTAAGGATTGATGATGAACATGTAGGCCTAAGTTTGTGCAGGTATTAATGGCTGAGATCGTGGTAAGAGCAAATCCATGACTACGGTTGAATTTCACAAGTTAGATTTGTGAATGAGATAAATTGACAATCCTCATTCATATGATTGAAGATCGTGTGGTGGATATTAAAGGTGGAATAATATCAACGACTAAAGAATATTCCACTGATAAAAGAGTGAGGAGGATAAAAGGTGAGTCGGGGTGTGAAATCATAAACTAATCGCCAAGAAAGAGATAGAGATCAATGGAATTAGGAATTAGGGATTCTGAGAGTGAGAGAAGACATATATCGATTGATTGAACACTGTAAGGATTGATGATGAACATGTAGGCCTAAGTTTGTGCAGGTATTAATGGCTGAGATTGTGGTAAGAGCAAATCCATGACTACGGTTGAATTTCACAAGTTAGAGTTGTGAATGAGATAAATTGACAATCCTCATTCATATGATTGAAGATCGTGTGGTGGATATTAAAGGTGGAATAATATCAACGACTAAAGAATATTCCACTGATAAAAGAGTGAGGAGGATAAAAGGTGAGTCGGGGTGTGAAATCATAAACTAATCGCCAAGAAAGAGATAGAGATCAATGGACAAGGTTGATCATGGAAGCAGATCAATGGATGATAGTTATTTCACAGGGAGAACTAGCGCGGATTAATAAAATCTTGATGTGCGGGAAATTTGAATAAAATACACCTTATGATATTTAGGGTCCACCGTCGATCTAGATCTGATGGTCCTCATGGATTTTGCAGATTCAACTAATAGGTGAGTTAACGTTATAGATGGGAGTGAAATTTGATTGAGAAATAGTTATTGACAACATGGACGGTCTAGATTAGTCAAGAGAAATTATAGAAGCCGAAATTGAGAATATCGATGATAGTGGATGATTTCTGCACAAAGAAAAGGGGAGATCCACAAATCCAACTTTGATCATAGATCAATGGTTAGGATTTAGTCTGTAAGGAAATATATGGTGGTGAATGATTTCCGCACAAGAAAAGTGAAGGTCCACAATCCACATTAGATCATAGATCGACAGTCAGGATTGAACCTGCAAAGGAAATCAACGGTTCAGAAGGAAAATGGAAGGCAACGAATCACGAAAAGACTCTGGGAAACTTCTCAGTTCCGCATTCTGCATCTCGCCATCCAGAAGATCGACAGTCAGAAAGATATCTGTAAAAAGATCGAAAGTGCAAAAAGATTAGTGTGGAAAGGGGAAGGCAGAGAATTACAAACACAACATTTGAGTTTTGAGAACCCACATTCTACATCCCACGATCCAGAAGATCAACGGTCATAAAGACATCCGTAAAAAATCGATGGTACAGAAACATTAGTGCGGAAAGAGGAAGGAAGAGAATTGCGAAAGCAACGTTTGAGTTTTTGAGAACCTGCATACCGCAACTCGCGATCTAGAAGATTGACGGTCATGAGACATCCGTAAAATATCAACGGTGTGGAAATATTGGTTTGGAAAGCAGAAATAGAGAAATTATATTTGGAAAAAGTCACATATATGATATCTAATTTGCACCTCAGATTGACGGTCACCAACAGATTTAAGGATATCAACGATGCAGAACGATTGAGGCGGAAAGCTAAGTGTAGAAATACATTTTGAGAAATGTCACAGTTTGACAATCCACATATCACATCCTATCTTAGATCTACGGTCAAGAAGAATCCCGATATAAAATAATTGGCCTAAGATGTTTGCGAAGATGGAGAATGCGGAAGGTCACGACTGGAATATTGAAAAAAAAATCGATTAACAAGGAATTAACTTAGTTGTTTTGAAGAGGCACTATCGAAGAATGAAATGACGCGTAATGGTATTTATTGATAGAATAATTCAAGGAAAGAACTCATCTCTATGTTTAACAAATGACGGAGTCCAAGAAGTGAATAATAGACTGATAAAAATAAGTCTAGGGTGGTAGGTTGGCATTAGGGAAGACTATAAGTCTGCAAAGGGTGTTGTAGCATCCTTGTCTATTGTAGCACACATAAAACGAAGGTGTAGTAGCAGGTAGAAGCCTGGGGTATTGTAGCATCCTTGTTTGTTGTAGCAGGAATAAACCCTCGACGTTGTTGCATCCTTTCTGTAGTAGCAGATAAAGAAATTTTTTAGATTCTAATGAGTTTGAATTGTTAGTTTTCTCTTTGAATTTTCCATGATTAAATTTGTGTCTTAACTTGTTTGATTCATTTGTGTTAAAAGAAAAAAAGACAATACTGATTCACCCCCCATCTTAGTATTGTGGGACAATCAAACAATTGGTATCAAAGCGGGTTCCTTCATCACCTTTTAACCACTGGAAGGTAGATCCTATTTAAAACCACTATGGATCAACAAGAATATTTAGCCACCAACAAACCTCCATTGTTCACAGGAGAAAATTATGCTTACTGGAGTGTGAGAATGAAGTGCCATCCAATGTTGTTGATGTATTTGTAACTTTAGAATGTATTCATCTATGTATCTTATGTCTTGTAACCCGATGTTTATTCCGAGATGTGTCTATAATGTAATTGAGTCATGATGTCATGCCTCGATGTTTTGATTAGGAGGATCTATAATGTAAACAAGTCATGTCAAGTCATTGTGGGTAACCCTCCTATTGTGTAAGGGTTAAAGTCCCCCCAGTTCTGGGGCACTAGGGTTATTAGACTCACTTAGTGAAGTTGGCCCTAGTAGGGTTTTAGTCATGCCAGGAAGTAGTATAAATAGAGAGGTGACTTCTCTATTTAGCACACATCACATACACACTGAAGTGTAGTGCATAGTTGAGGAAGGAGAAGACACTGGGGCTAGATAAGAAGAAGGTTACTGCTATCGAGAGATCACTTACTGTTTTGTGCTTTTCTATTTTGGTGCTGATTCTATCTCTGAGGAAGTTGTGGGGTTTTCTCCATTTATGGTTTCCCAGAGGAAAAACTCTGTGTTCATTGTCTCTTGTGTTTGATTGCTATGCTTGTTATTCTCTCAGTTAAAGATCCTAATAATGCTAGCTTAATGTTAAAAAAATAACATGGTATCAGAGCTAACCTGAGAATAAGACACTGTGCAGCTGCGGGAACTAGGGCTTCCTAGTTTGTGGAATTTCCTCCATAGATTTTCAGCAAAAGTAAGGTGGAATAACTCTCCTCTTGAGGGCACATCTTTCTGTCGAAGCAGAATCCAATTATGAGGTTTTTCAGTTTTGGACCCGACACTACTGCCAGAAATTAGGGATTTTCACAGAAGAGGAATTTTTCAGTGAGCCAAGGCCTAGATTGATCTCCTCCCCAAAATCAAAGTTAGGGATCAATTTCAAAGCAATTGGTTGGACAGAACTCTGGAAAAGCAAAACCCTAATTTGCTCCTGAACCAATACTTCAGGATTTCAGCTCCAAATACAGATCTGACATCTTGACCTGGTAATATCTAAATCTTTTGTATTTCCATTTGAGGTTCTCAGTTAATATGTCTCATCATACCAAGCTTGATGAAAAGCTTGAGGGAGCTGATAAATTCTGAGCTTGGAAGTATAGGATCTCCCTGGTCCTGGAAGAGAATGAGTTGGACTCCTACATCAATGAGGAGGTTCCAGTTCCAGAGGGAGATGAGGCTAAGGCCTTGCATAAGAAGAAGTTGGTTATGGAAAAGAGGATCATTGCTGATTCTATCAAGGATCAACTTACCCCCCGGTGTCCTCTCTCAAGACACCTAAAGCTATGTTTGATTCCCTAACCAAATTGTTTGAAGGGAAGAACATAAACCGGAAAATGACTATGAGGAATCAACTGAAGAATGTGAAGATCCAGAATGCAGAGACCATCTAGTATTACTTCACAAGGGTTTCTTATATCAAGGAACAATTAGAAGCAGTAGATGAAGAAGTGGAGAATTCAGAAATTGTGATGACCACCTTGAATGGTCTCCCTAGGACATGGGACTCCTTCATTCAAGGGATCTGTGCTAGAAAGAAGTTAGTCAAGTTCAACAGACTGTGGGAAGAATGTTCTCAATAATAATCTCGGATAGTAGCTCGAGAAGAGAAGATGGGAAGTGAAGATCAAGCTCTCACAAGACAATCCAAGAAACCTAGATCCAACCATCACAGAAGTAAGTACTCTCATCAAAGGACTCTAGAAAACCTAGAGATAAATCTAAGTTCATTTGTTATACATGTGATGAAAAAGGACGCTTTGCTAGAGATTGTCCTAAGAACAAAAGTAGCTCTCACAAGAAGAAGGGAAACAAAAGAAGACATCATGCTCATGCTACAGAGGATGATGAACCTTCATCAAAGAGAACCAGATATGAAAGTGAAGATTCTTCAAGCGAGGATGAATATGTTTTGATTTTTGCTCTCATGGGAAACATTACTGATGGAAGTGATGATTGGATTATAGATAGTGGGGCTTCCAAACATATGACTGGATTCAAGGAATCCTTTGTGAAACTCTCAAAACATGAATCACCTCACAAGGTGAAGCTCTGAGATGACTACCAGTATCATATAAAAGGTAGTGGGGAATATTCCTATAATATAGACTCTGGAAAGTCTATAACAATGAAGGAATTATTGCTTGTGCCAGGACTCAAGAAGAACCTTCTCTCCATATCAGCATTAGATGCAAAAGGAATGAGGGTTTCATTCATAGATGGTCAAGTCATCATGTGGCCAAAAGGAAAGACTATTAATGATGCAATAGTGATTGGTGAACAAGAAGGAGGTTTGTACAAATTGAAAGGCCATCCAGAACAAGCCTTGGTCCATGAGACAGTAGGGCCAAATGAACTTTGGCATAGAATGCCTGCACATGTGCATTACAGAGCATTACCTCTTGTAAGCAAAGCTGTTGAAGGTATTCCAAAAATAGAAGAAAAACATGATGGGGTCTGCAAAGGATGTGTAAAAGGAAAGAACACAAATAAGACATTTCCAAGTAGTGAAAGCAAAGCAAAATGAATCTTGGAAATCATCCACTCCGATGTATGTGGTCCTATGTCATCAAGCTCACTAAGCGGGTATGCATATTATGTTTCTTTTATTGATGGCTTTTCTAGGAAGACATGGGTTCACTTCATGCAGAACAAAGATGAAGTATTCAACAAGTTCAAGGAATTCAAATCCTTGATCGAGAATCACATTGAAAAGAAGATCAAGACCTTTTGATCAGATAATGGCGGAGAATTCACTTTGAATGAATTCAAAGAGCTATGTAAAGAATCAGTGATTAAGAGGGGGTTGTCCACTCCTTATAATCCACAACAGAATGGGATTGCAGAACAGAAGAACAGAACTATCATGGAAGCCGCAAGAGCTATGTTTCATGATCAAGATATTCCTATGCATCTTTGGGTGGAAGCTACCAGAATAGCGATGTATGTACAAAATCGCACTCAACAAAGAGTAATTGAGAACAAGACTCCTGAAGAAGTCTTCTCTGGCAAGAAACTAGAAGTCAACCATCTCAAAATATTCGGCTGTCTTGTTTACATACACATTCCAAAAGAGAAGAGAACAAAATTAGATCCTTCAGGAAAGAAGGGTATATTTGTGGGATACTCTGAAAGCTCGAAGGCTTACAGAATACATTTCCTAGGATACAAGAAGATTGACATCAGCAGGGCTGTGACATTTGATGAAGACACAGCTTACAAAAAATCCAAAAAGAGACCTGCTGAAGAACCTGAAGAAACAGAAGCACCCAGAATTCATGATACAACCATGAACGAAGAAACTCAAGTAGAAGATCGAGAATTTGAAGAACCACAAAGACCTGTAGATCCACCTCGGGAGAAGAATCCTCATAAGAGGAAACCTGCTTGGGTACGTGAAATTATCCAAGATGCGAAAATATATGGGGCTCTAGAAGAAAATCATAGAGAAAGAAAGAGGACCAGATCCTGCTCTGGGTATGTATCTTTACTATGTGATTTGATTGATAAATAACCTTCCAGTTATGAAGAAGCGGCAAAACGGAAATAATGGAAGGATGATATGATCGAAGAGTACCAATTGATAATGAAAAATGATGTTTCGAATGTTGTCCCAAGACTAGAAGGGAAGTCAATTGTAACTTCCAAATGGATCTACAGGATCAAGCATGCTGTAGACGGTAGAATTGAAAAATATAAAGCAAGATTTGTGGCTCGGGGTTTCTCTCAGAAAGAAGGAATATATTATGAAGAAATATTTGTACCTGTAGCTAAATACACTTCCATCAGATCAGTACTTTCTCTGGCTGCAATGATGAAATGGAAGATACACCAGATGTATGTCAATACTGCTTTCTTGAATGGTGTAGTAGAAGAGGAAGTGTATGTAGAACAGCCACTCGGTTTTGAGACACATGACAGGGAGTCTCATGTATGCAGATTGAAGAAAGCCCTGTATGGTTTAAAACAAGCACCCAGGACTTGGTACGGTAGAATTGACATCTTTCTATCCAGTTTGGGCTTTACCAAGATTAAAGCAAATTCCAACCTGTACTACAAGGTTGATGATGGCAACCCAGTGGTGCTCCTACTATATGTAGATGATCTGTTTGTGACAGGTATGGATGGGTTGATTTATCATATGAAGAGAAATCCTGCTGCCAAGTTCAAAATGAAGGACTTGGGTATGATGCATTATTTCCTATGCATGGAGGTATGGCAGAGTGCAGATGGAATGTCCCTTGGACAAGGGAAGTATGCAGTAGAGATCCTGAAGAGGTTTGGGATGATGGACTGCAAAGCCATGGCCACACCTATGGCATCGAACCTGAAGCTATTAAGTGGTGCTTCATCAGAGTTGGTTGATGCTATGATGTATCATCAGATGATTGGGTCCTTAATGTACCTGATGAACATGAGACCAAACATTTGCTTTGCTGTGAACACCTTGAGCTAGTTCCTGACAGATCCAAGAAATTTTCACTTGATTGCTGCAAAGAATATTCTGAGGTACCTGAGGGGTATAGTTGATTATGGGCTCAAGTATGAGGTGAATCAGAATATTAACCTGGAGGGTTATGTTGATTCATATTGGGCAGGCAGTGCCATGGATAGGAAGATCACTTTAGGGTGTTGCTTCAGTATGGGATCAGGTGTGATCTCTTGGTTTAGTGGGAATCAATCCCGTGTGTCACTGAGTACAGCTGAAGCAGAGTATGTCACAGCTTGTTTAGCTAGTTGTGAGGCAGTATGGCTGAGGAAGCTACTGTCTGATTTATTTGATCTCCAGTTGGATGCTACTTGTATACATTGTGACAACCAGAGTTGCATGAAGTTGTCAGAGAATCCAGTGTTCCATGACAAGTCGAAGCATATCAAGATCAAGTATCACTATATCAGGGATATGGTGCAAAGGGGAGCAGTGAAGCTCCAGTATGTTGTGACGGATGATCAAATAGATGATGTGTTGATGAATCCATTGGCTAGGGTGAAGTTTGAGTAGTTCAGGGATAAGCTTTGTGTTCTCTAGAACAATGTTCCCTCCAAAGGGAAGTGATGAGTCTGTGAGCCATTTTGACATGGGATAGGATTAAGTTCCTTCCATAGTCAGATGTAAGGGTTGAGACATTTTGTCATGGTGAGAGGATTTGGTTCCTTACATGTCAGATATGATTGCTGAGCCATTATGATGTGACTGTAGGATTGGTTCCGAAGTGATCAAATATAAGGGCTATTGCCATTCTGGGAATGGAGGTGCCTGGTCAGTTACTAGGAAAAATTAGTCTAGGACTGAGAAGCCATTCTGATGTGACAGAGGGATGTGTTCCCACTTGATCAGATGTAAGGGCTGAACCATTCTGTCATGGTTAAAGGATTAAGTTCCTCCCATGTCAGATGTGAGTGTTGGCCATTCTGATGAGTAGGTCAGATGTAAGGGCAACTGCCATTCTCTAGGAGAATGGAGGCACCTGGTCAGTTACCAGGTAGCTTAGTCTGGGACACGGGGACTTCACTAGTGAACATCTCACATAGCACGTGCGATCATGGGATATTAAAGAATACCCTCAATTTCTAGAGATATTGACCCAAAATCTTTTTGTTGAAACCCCCTCCCAATACTTAAAACATCCTCCCCACCCATTTTTATACCTCAATCCTTATAAAACACCCTACCCACCCCCACCTTAAATCCCTCATCCCCCCAATACCTACAATATATTGGTTCAATTTTTAATAATTTTAAAACCCACAATATGAACTAACGTGATAGGATATTGGTCAACAAGTGAAGCTCCTGTGATCTGGGACTGGGGGCCATTCTGATGTGATGATAGGATTAGTTCCTACATGATCAGATGCGAGTGCACGCCCTTTCGATGCGATGTGTTTACACATGATTGAATGTAAGTGCATAGCCTTTCTGACGGGATGAGGTCGGATATAAGTACTGAACCATTCTAGCATGATGTGTTTACACATGGTCAGATGTGAGTGTTGTGCCTTTCTGACAGGATGAGGTCAGATGTAAGTGCAGAGCCTTTTCGATGCGATGTGCTTGCACATGATCAGATATAAGTGCTGAGCCATTCTGGCGCGATGTGTTTGCACATGGTCAGATGTGAGTGCTGGGCCTTTCTGACAAGATGAGGTCAGATGTGAGTACTGGGTGTGCCTTTCTAACAAGATGAGGTCAAATGTAAGAGTGGGGCGGGCCATTCTGACTTAAGTGTCAGATATAAGCGCTGATGAATACCTACATGATTGACTCTGTAGAACTTCCTGTGACGAGAAGAATCGAGATAGCACCATTCTGAGATAGCATGTGATGATGATCTAGATCAAGTAATGATCTAGATGTGATGATGATCTAGATCAAGTGATGATCTAGATGTGATGATGATCCAGACTTGATGACGATCCAGATCAAGTGATGATCCAGTTGTGATGATGATCCAGACTCGATGATGATTCAGATCAAGTAATGATCTAGATGTGATGATGATCTAGACTTGATGATGATCCAGATCGAGTGATGATCTAGATGAGATGATGATCCAACAGTGATGATCCAGTAGTCGTGATGATGCATATCCCGTGATGAAGAAGACTAAGAATACTTGAAGAAGAAGATTACTTGAAGATGAAGAAGACTCAAAGACTCGAAGACTTGAAGACTAATAAGACTTGAAGATGAAGATGATGAGATGATCCAGTCGATACAGAGAAGAAGAACAGTGCTAAAAATTGTGTTGAAAGAATACCTTCCTAGTTAAGAGGGAGTGTTGATGTATTTGTAACTTCGAAATTCATTCATCTATGTATCTTATGTCTTGTAACCCGATGTTTATTCCAGGATGTGTCTATAATGTAATTGAGTCATGATGTCATGCCCCGATGTTCCGATCGGGAGGATATATAATGTAAACAAGTCATGTCAAGTCATTGTGGGTAACCCTCCTATTGCCTAAGGGTTAAAGTCCCCATAGTTCTGAGGCACTAAGGTTATTAGAGTCAACTAGTGAAGTCTTCCCTAGTAGGGTTTTAGTCATGCCGAGAAGCAGTATAAATAGAGAGGTGACTTCTCTATTTAGCACACATCACATACACACTCAACTGTAGTGCATAGTTGAGGAAGGAGAAGACACTGGGGCTAGATAAGAAGAAGGTTATTGCTGTCGGGATATCACTTACTGTTTTGGATTTTCTATTTTGGTGCTGATTCTATCTCTTAGGAACTTGCAGGTTTTTCTTCGTTTATGGTTTCCCTGAGGAAAAACACTGTGTTCATTGTCTCTTGTGTTTGATTGCTATGCTTGTTATTCTCTTAGTTAAAGATCCTAATAATGCTAGATTAATGTGGAAAAACTAATAGAGAGTCCCTTGGATGGAAGGTTTGGGATGAAACTGTAAAGGAATATAAAATAGATGACCAAGAACTTACAAAAAATATATAACTAGGCCAATATAAAGGTAATTCCAAATCCCTAAATGTAATCCTGAGGGGGTTGACAAACTCTATATTTACAAAAGCTATGCAATGCAAGACTGCCAAACAAGTCTGGGATAAGTTAAAAATTATCTATGACGGAGCATATAAAGTCAAAGAATCCAAGCTTCAGACATATAAAGGGCAGTTTGAGAACCTTAAAATTAAATAATAAGAAAATATTGGGGAATACCTTCTAAGAGTAGATGAGTTTTTCAATGTTATTATACGTCTTGGAGGAAGATTAAAACAGAAAGAAGTTGTGAGCAAGGCACTAAGAACGTTGCTAATGAAATATGATTCAAAAGTATCCACCTAGAAGAACGAGATGCTATTGACCAGGTGACAGCAGATGAACTACCTAGAATCCTCACTGCATATGAGATGAGAATGAGACTAAATGAATCCTCAAGAAAATAAGTAGAATTTAAAGTCTGATCCAAAAACCAAACAGAGAGCCTAGATCATGACGAAGCTCTTTTTATGAAAAAACTTGAGAAGGGTACTAAAAAATATAAAGGAAAGTTACCCCTAAAATGATTTAACTGTGGAAGAATTGGAAATTTTGATTCAAAATTTACTTACCCTAAACAAGATCATATTGATGAGAGAGAATCCTCAAAATTCAAAAAGGGTAAAGCAGGAAACAAGAAGTAGTCCTATGAGAAAAAGAAAATTGTCTACACCATGGAAGATAGTGAATATGAAGATACAAGTGAAGATGAAGAAACTAGGATTCTATTCATGGGTCTAGATACTCAAGCTTTAAATGGCGACTCAGATGAAGAAGGAGAAGTAGAATTAAGAGCTGAACTTGTTAGCACTCTTGAAGAACTTAAGAAATGTAGGAAAAAGAACAAACATTCAAGTCATATCATTAGCAAGTTGGAAGTTCAACTTCTAGATGCCAAATGGATTGAGGAGGACTTAAACCTACAACTCAAAACAAGAATACAAGAATATGAGAAACTTGAAGAAGAGATCATACAATTCAAGAAAAATCTTTATGAAGGATCTATCAAATCAAAGTTTTGAAATAGCTCAAGGATTCTAGATGAAATCCTGAATAGATAAAGAGCATCGAGTGATAGATTTGGCTTGGGTTTTAACAAAGAAAATAAACTAGAATGTTTCTCTTTCACTAATCAAGGAGGAAACAAGAAAAGTTATGCCGAAGCACTAAAGATTCTAGTGAAAGTGGAAGAGAGCAAGAGAATTACCCCAAACTCTCAGGATAAAAACATAAATAATATGTTTCCTAAGAGACCAAATAGATATATGCGTATCTTTTTAGGTAATTGTTACTTCTATAATAACTTTGTTCATAAATCCTTAAATTGTAGAGCTAATGGGAAGGTTCCTGAATAAAAGAAGAAGTTATCAAGTAATAAACCAAAAGGAAATCATAACCCTTTTACACTTCTTAAAAAATATGACATAGAGTGTTACAAATGTAATAACCATGGACATTGGCAAGAGATTACAAACTGATGACTCCTACAAAACATACTATTGCAATTAAGTCTCAAGACACAAAACAAAGGAAGTATTGGGGGGAAAAGGAAGAAAAGAAAAGTTCCATGATTGCTCTATGTGAAACTAAAAATCAAAACCTATGGCAGTTGGATAGTGGGTGTTCAAAAAATATGATTGGTGACCCAAAAAAATTCATAAAACTAAAATATAATAAGGGTAAAGCCACTTTTGGAGACAATTTGTCTTCTAAGATAATTGGCAAAGGAAAAACTGTTGTTAATAACAAGATCAAAGCAACACATGTATTACTAGTAAAAAATATCAAGCCTAATCTCCTCAGTGTAAGTGAAACAAGTGATCAAGCGAACATCTATATTTTTGACTCAGAGAAATGTGAAATCATGAAAAAGGAATCAGGAAGAGTTGTTGGCATGGCTATAAGAAATTCAAACAATGTGTACATCCTAGAAAATGAAAATCAATGTTACTTAAGTATGGTTGATGAAAGTTGGTTATGGCATAGAAGGTTGGGACATTTAAATTTTGACAATCTTGTTAGAATAAGTAAGAAGGAAGATGTAAGAGACTTGCCTAAAATTGTAAAACCTCTTAAGTCAGTTTGTAAACATTGTCAACGTGGGAAGAAAACTAAAGCCAGTTTTGAAACAAAAGAACATATGACCTCAAATCCTTTGGAAATAGTGCACACAGATATATGTGGAACAACAAGAACTAAATTCCTGCAGGGGGAATACTATTTCATGTTTCTCATTGATGATTACACAAGGATTACTTGGGTGACATTTCTCAAAGAAAAATCAGAAGCCTTTGAGGAGTTCAAAGTGCTCAAAGCAATGGTTGAAAATGAGACACATGTGAAGATAAAATGTCTTAGATCTGACAATGGGGGGGGGGGTTTACTTCAAAGGAGTTCAATGAGTTTTGTGAGACACATGGAATTAAGAGACATCTTTCAGATACAAAAATTCCTCAGTAGAATGACGTTGTTGAAAGGAAAAATAGAGCAGTCCAAGACACTGCCAAAACAATTCTAAATGAAGCAAAGCTGTCAGATGCATATCGGAAAGAAGAAATATACACAACTGTCTATATAATTAATATAGGACAACTCAGAGTGAATAAGGACAAGACCCCTTATGGACTATGGTATGGAAGACCAACCTCAGTCAAATAGTTCAAAGTATTTGGCAGTAATTGTTACATTAAAAGAAACGAGGATGACCTTGGCAAGTTTGACTCTAGGACTGATGAAGGAATATTTCTAGGATATTCATCCACCAAGAAGGAATATAGATGTTACAATAAAAGGTTACACAAGATTGTATAAAGTGCATATGTAAGAGTATATGATATAAAACCAAGAAGAGAAAGAAGTCATGATAGTGTTGAAAATACAAATAATGAAGAAAAGGAAGAGTTGCAAGAGGACGAAAGTACTCATGATGAAGAAGAAGGAATAGAAAAGAAAGATACATAGGAAAGTGAAGAAGACTTCCCAAGACCTAATACAAAAACTCCATCTAGAAGGATACAAAAGAATCATCTAGAAACACAGATCATAGGTGATAAAAATGTTGGAGTCAGTACACAGAGACATCTAACATTTAATGAACAAGCCCTACTCTCAACAGTGGAACCTAAGAATTTTATAGAAGAAAGCAAGAATAATGAATGGATCAAAGCCATGAATGAAGAATTAAACCAGATTGAGAAAAAAAGAGACCTGGGAACTTGTCCCAAGACCTAAAGATAAGAATCTTATAGGGACCTAATGGGTTTTCAAGAACAAATTCAATCATGATGGTCAAGTAATAAGGAACAAGGGAATATTAGTATGTAAAGGGTGTGCTCAGGTAGAAGGGATTGATTTTGAAGAAAATTATGCTCATATGGCAAGACTTGAAGCTATCATAATGTTTCTGGCACTCTGATTATTTAAACTTTAAAGTGTATCAAATGGATGTTAAGTCTGTGTTTTTGAATGGAAAATAGAAGCATAGGTTTATATTGAACAACCTGAAGGTCTCATATTATCAGAAAATAGAGACTATGTTTGCAAACTAAAAAAGGAACTCTATGGTCTCAAACAAACTCCAAGGGCATGGTTTTCAAGGCTAGACAACTATTTAAAACAACAAGTTTTTAAGAGAGGGGTCACTGAAAGTAATATCTACTTAAACATTGAAGACAAAAATATGGTCATTGTTGTTGTTTATGTAGATGACATCATATTCGGAAGAAATTTAAAAACACTAAGTGTAAACTTTGCTTCTGAAACGAAGAAGGAATTCAAAATGTCAATGTTGGGTGAACTAAAGGTCTTCTTGGGGTTGCAACTTTACCAAACATACAAAGGAATATTTATCTCTCAAAATAATTACATCAAAGACATGCTTAAAATATTTAATATGGAAGACTCCAAACATGTTGGTACTCCTATGATCACTAGGTGTAAATTGGGCAAGGACGATGAATCTCTGGAAATGGATCATACCATTTATAGATCCATGATAGGAAGCATGCTGTATGTGACAACTACAAGACCAGATGTAATGCACGCTTTAGGTTTGGTTGCTAGGTTCCAGTAAATCCCAAAAGAAACACATGTAACTGTAGTAAAAAGAATTTTCAAATATTTGAAAGGTACTATGGATTATGGGTTATGGTACCCAAAGAGTCAAGACTTTATTTTAAAAGAATTTACTCATGCATAGTGGACAGTAAATGTTGATGATCGAAAAAGTACTAGTGGAGCAACATTATTCTTAGGAGTTTTTTTGGTTTCATGGTTAAGTAAAAACAATCTTCCATTTCACTCTCCACAACAAAGGCTGAATATATTGCTGCTGCATCATGTTGCACTCAGGTTATTTGGATGAAGCAGACACTAGAAGACTTACTTGTGAATTATGATCACCCAATAATAATAAATTGTGATAATACCAGTGCCATAAACATCTAAAAAAATCCTGTCATGCACTTGTTGTGCACCTGCTCAACAGCCTTCTAAAATCATTATTGCATCAAACAAAATCCCATTTTGTTTGATGAAATGTCTTAAGTTTAGAAGGGATAAACTTAGCTACTGAATGGTGGATTTTTTCCTAGCTACTGATTTATTGAAATACTGCATCCTAATTGAACAAATTTCGTGACCAACCTTAGAACAATGATGTCAATGGTTTTGAGTTATGGGTTGGTTGATATTATCCCTAGGAGTATTGATCAGAATTTGTGGTTGTAATGTAAACTTACTAATCCATGCTTTAACAAACATTATAGTGGATATGTTCTATTACAGGCTTAAGAATATGTTATGATATCATGTTCATAACCTTCGTCTAGCAACAATGCAATGGTGGTTAACGATGGTCGATTGAACATAAATGTATTATTCTTGGGTTTATCCTAATGTTTGTCGAGATATGAATCGGGGTAAGTCAGATGAATTGATTGCCAAAGGTATCATCGGGATTATGTTATCGTTCGCCACCTTTGAGATAGAAATGAATGCACGATACGTGAAATCTCTGGCACGAGTCACACTCCTGGGAAATTTAGAGTGCAATGATGTCACTCATACCTATCTTGCCTCCACGTCTCAGTCTCTGTACGTAAGCTTGCTCGTGGCGGTTAGTTATTGGAACGTCTGTCATGCGTACAACTCATCCACCCTGGTCATTTAAGTTGGAAGAGATGATGATAAGCGCGGGTTTAAACACTTCGGCCGTCGTTCTCGCTCGCCATTTCGAACTATGATGGCTCCACCTGTGATGAGCTTACAGGGGTTTCACCTGCGTCCAAATATAGCTTTTGCCCTGTATTGTTTACAGTTGCCAGGTCTTGGGTCTAAGTGCTCTCGGTACGCGTCTCTGTCACTAATTCTCTGGTGGCAGGTTTGCTGTGCGCATTGTCTCGCCCGCAAGTTGACAGGGATGGCCCCTGTTGTTCGAGTCGAGCCCCACGAATTAACCTTGTTGGAGTCAAATTCCGATCTGTTGCACAAGGTCAAGGAGGTAGGATGGTTGCATTTCTTGCGGAAGTTTTCTGATTCAAACCCGGAGGTTACCCGGGTTTTCGCCATGTCGTTGATGAACTATCAGGTCGAGGTAGGAGATCTGTGTTTTAGGGTGGATGAAAGGTCTGTCGCGCATGCGACTAGTCTGCCTTTGACAGGGCAGAAATGGTTTAAGTACCAAAAAATGGAAATCACAGAGTGGCGCAGCTTGCTGAAAAACCCAACACAGGAGGTCTCGTTTCGCGCCGGTGTCGCACGTAAGTATTTTCGTAAGGAGTGGAGACCTGTTCTCGATTTAATTCATAGATATCTTACCTGTGAGGGTCGACTGTCATCGGCTTATGTGTATCACCTTCGTTTAATGGCAGCTTTTATAGGGTTTCAAATTAATCTTCCCTATTACCTCTTGCACAGCTTGTTTAAGATGTCAAATGCTATCAAGAAAGGGCCGAAGCATTTAAGCCATAGTTTATTCCACCATGGTCTGGTTCGCATTTTGATTGAAAGTGAATTGGTAAAATCGGGTCGGTCTTGGGAACAATTTGTAGAAGTTAATGGCTTTTCGAAATTTTTCCATTGTATGTTTGGTAACCCCACCGACTGTGGTAAGCATAGGGTTTTGGGTTCGGCTTCGTCGAATCAACCTACACCAGACCCTAGTCCTAAGAATGTGGAACCCTCTCGAGTACCCATGGTTAATCTGGATAATGTTCGTCCTGCGTCTTTACGTCCTACTCATAGTAAAGAAGGTTCAGGTTTGTCACCTGTCACGCCATCAAGCGCTGGTGACAAAGTTGGTAGTCGTCGGGGAAGTGTGCCTAAGCCTAAGCCAAGTAGGAGATTGACCCGAAGCATGGCTAGAGCCAAAACTGTGAAAAGGTCTGAGAATGATAAGACTCCTGTTGAGACAGTGGTAATCGACGATGACGAGATTACACTGTCTGCCCATGAAAATGATAATATTATTTATCCTGATTTAAGGACCGATTCGGTCGAGCCAAGTCACCCGGTGACTGTTCAAGAAAATTCTGAGAACCCCTCTTTTTCGGTCGAGGTCCAGCCAGCCCAGCCATAAGTTGATATTACGCCTGAGTCTAAAAGTCCACCAGTCGTGGATAAGAAAGTCTCAGAGACTCATGTTGATTGCGTGACTGATTCAGTCATGAATGAAAAGTCGGTCAAAGCGACTTCGACTGTTTTACATGAAATCGGGGAAACCATTCACCCCATGTTTGTTAATTGTCTACTGGATAGAGTCCGTATAATGGAGGAAAAAATAAGTGAAATATCTGCCAGTAGAGATTTGTTAAAAATTGATAATTAGGGTTTGAAAGAAAAGATAGACGCCAGCGACAAGCATCTGCTGTGATTAAAAAACCATAAAAACAAGCTTATAAGGCGTGTCCTTAAACTACAGGATGAAAACGAAAGAAATGAAGAAAAGCTACGCGAGCTTAACGCTCAAATTGCTCTAATGCAGTTTAAGGCACCTTCGCCTAGTCACTCCAGTGGAGTAAACATCCAGGTTTTCAATGCCCCGGTTAATATATAGTGGTTGATGACATGTTGTTCTGTTGCTGAATTTCAGGTAATTTGTTCTGTCAAGATCATTGGTTTATGATTCGGTTCCATATATTTTTATATATTCTGAGTATTTTTCTTGTTTATCGCAGATATTAACGAGGAGATATATTCCCCTGATTTTGAGGATATCAGTATGTGTATAATCCCTGCATTTTTGGAAGCGAATCGAGGATTGGAGAATTGGTCTAACAGGTTCCCATGTTTTGTTTCATGATCCTATATGATAGGTGAACGATTATGTGTTAAAAGAAACACGACAGGTTTCACTTGTCGTTTTCTTTTAACGATTAGCTAGGAATCGTGAAGATCTATTTTTTGAATCTTAAGCATGCTATTATGTGAAAAGGAAATGTATTTAACAGGCTGATAGGCAACATAGAGGGGGAGGGAATACTATTGAGAATGCAAATACTGAACTGCTAGTTCTTACTGGTTGGGCTGCTTGGCGGTTTGCTTCCAGTCGTCATGATGTTTTGGACTGGTGATGTTGGATTCACGTTTATTAAGTTTTAAAACTTCTTTGCGTTTAAGACATCTTTCAGTTGCTGGTATTTGTGTTTCTTATGCTTCTATTTTCGTTATAATTCGTTTTTATCAATTATGCGAAGATAATTTGTTAAGTATTCACTGCTTTGTTTTTCAACTATATTGGTATAACATATCCTGCATTCAATAATTTATATTATTGATACATGGTAGTTGATGGTGCGTGTATTAATGTGCAGTCTTTAAATTTCTTTAATATTCTGCAAATATTATCATACATTGCATTTACCAGTATTCGTTGAGAATCATATTTAGTTAAATCGTGCTTCCGATCGGGATAGGTGTTAGATTAGAACTTAGGATTTATTTTAATTCTCGCTTCTTGCATGATATTAAAATTGTTAGTCTGATTACATACTTTCTTTAAAAAACATCTTTAATTTATTCCTTCATGTAATTATTGTGTATTTGTATATGTCATTAACAGTAATTGTAATATATAACTTTTGTTTATGAATTGTGCTGTATATATATATATATAACAAGTTGTTTATAGTAATCTCACATAACAGTAGTTTAAATCTGAGTTTAATTCTTGTGATCATAAGATTAACACTCACTAATCAGTAGCACTAATTAGTCTCTTAGGATCTCAGGCCAACAGAGCCTCTAAACCTGTTGGGAATGACTACTTGAAACAGCTTGGAACCTGTCCTAAGGATCCCGGACTGGGTCGTTTTCCCCCGTTGAGGGCATAGTCAAATACGCCCGTCAACAGCATTCCAACACAAAACACATACCGATAAAATATCACTTCCTAAGAGAAAAAGTATCCTAGAAGGCTTCCAAACTACAGTATGTTGACACAAAAGAACAAGTTGCTAACATTTTCACCAAGCCACTACCTAAGGAAGCCTTTGAGCATCTTAGATAGAAGATGGGAGTGATTCATTTTCAAAAGTTTTAGAGGAGGAAGCACAATATAAAGGGGAGATATGATGACAGGGGGGGTTGTCAAAGAGAAGAAAGACAAGAAATTGTCAATGGCTGTTACAGAGAGAAACTTCCTATGGCTTTGAGGGTACCACAACAGAAAGCTAGACACCAGAAACAAATCTTTCCCAATATGCAATAGAAACCAAATATCTAACACTAAGGGATATCGAATCGTACCTTGTTTCAGACGGTTGAAGTAGATCCTCATTGAGATTTTCCAATTCACGCTTGCATTAGCAATTATCTCTAAACAACAATAAACAAGACATGAATGATCTATAATAATGTGTTAGACCTACTCCAGCATATATATTCAATAATATATAATCAATTTAAATACATCCATGGAAATAATATTCATATTCAAATGCACATCATTGGATAGGAAAAGATATTTCTACTAATAAAATCAGAGATTACAAGAGTGACAACCTCTCTCACCGCGTCTACGAACCGAAGAAATCGAGTCCTCCACGTAGGCCTCCACCACCTTAATCCTCCATCTCTCGATAGAAATCTGACAAAACAAAGGAAATATTGGGAAGAACACAAAGTGCTCCAAAGGGAAAAAGGGATGCAGACTTAAGTATAAGAAACTGAGGCAACAATGGACTATCGTTTCTTTGCTCTTCAATTTCTCCTCTTCAATGTATCCAAGGGGTTCCTTATATAACACTCCAAAAGGGTAATGGAGGGTCGAATCCGAGAGATCTCAAGGAATATGGAAGGACAAGAGCCAGGATCTTCAGACTCATACAAGGAAAAATCCAAATTTTTTTGGACTTATGCACACATTGCGATGTATATGGGTTTGAGGTCAAAAGTCACGTGTTTAGGTGAGTATGGGTTTAAAAGTCACGTACAACAATAAATAGGGATTTTTTAGGGATTATCTTGGAACATCAAAGGATAATACAAGTCCATGGGGTCCATAGAGTATGCAAAGGGACAGGGAAGGCCATAAATATGTGATCAACCATGTGAGGTAAAATAAACTATAAGAGATTCCCCCTAATGTGTGAGGTCAGAGGGGTAACAGGATGGCCGAAATAAATTATAAAATGCATCCCAGAAGTGGAGTAATGAATACCTAGGTGGAAGAACCAACCATCCATTAGTACAATACAATGATAAATCTCTGCATGTGACTACAAATACATGGAGCAGTCCTATATACATAAGAGCACAATATCCATGAATAGGAATGATATACAAAATGTGTCATGTGTGGTAATATCCATGTGCAATATACAATAGATCAAAATCTCCAAATTGGATTAAGATATACAATGGATCAAGATCTCCATAATGGCTGAATATATGCAACAGATCTAGATCTCCATACTGGATGAAGATATCTGATATACACTGGAATCAAATCATGAGAGCTGATATCTCATGAACACTGACACGATTAAGGAGGTATCATACATGGAATGCCACCAAGCTGGAAGGTCTTCTACACAAACCTCTACGAGTACATGTCCTACTATGTGAATAGAGGTGT
The DNA here is from genome assembly GCA_001517045.1 of Pseudotsuga menziesii. Lineage (NCBI taxonomy): Eukaryota > Viridiplantae > Streptophyta > Pinopsida > Pinales > Pinaceae > Pseudotsuga > Pseudotsuga menziesii. The sequence continues at coordinate 388,527 of LPNX010438704.1, forward strand.
CGAGGTCGAACATAGTAGTCCATCGTCTGATTACCAGTCGTTGATGTATATCGTTAACAGACGCTATATAGCCCACTGATAATGAAAATGGGAATCAAGGTACCGAGTGCAATATAACACGTGTGAATAGATGAGTTGAGGTCAAACACTTGGAAGAGTCCATCGATCAGGAGACATTGATTTATTCCCAAAACTATCGATGGCGAGAGAACCTACCACTGATAACTATAAGTCTCAAGGAACTAAAATGACTCTAGACTCCTATTCCAGAATAAATGATTTGATGTCGATGGAATTGAATCCGCTGAAAGGAGGGAATTAAGGCATCCCCCATCAAACAACATGTGGTACTCAACAACACTATATAATGTGGAATAATTCAATGAACAAGATGTGCACGAACCAGTAACAGTACCGAGAACGGCCAACATGCAAAGTCAAGGTAACTAAGGAATGGCTGACTCAGGCTTCAACTTCCTTTGACCAAGAGCATAAGGAAAATGGAGATTGAAGGTAGGAAACATGGACTTGATATGAAAACTGGGACATCTTTGTGACATAGGAGGAATCAATAGAGGCTCCATAAGGACTAGAAGCTTAACCAATCGGTGGAGATAAAATTAGAGTAATGATGTTACAGCTCCTTTAGTCAAACTAATAACCCAACAAATGGATGTGATATACAGTGCTCTGTTCAGAGGCGACATGACTCAACTACTTCCAAAGATAGCCTATTTTCCTGTCCAAATTTTTGGTTTTTGATTTTTTTTGGACTTTCTCAAATATTTTGAAAAGCTTGAAAAAGAATAAAAGTGATTTATAGTACAAATCTAGGAGGAGATGGGTGTCAGGGGGAAAGAAATCTAGTTCTGAATAGTGGAACATGCCTATGCTCAATGCAAGGATATATGTGCAAGATAATGACATTCAGGTGAAGGTCTCCTCCCAGTAAAATGGATGATCAAGAAGAAAAATATATGTAAAAGGCTCTACTTGGCTAGACATGAGAAAATATCAGGCTATATGGATGATAAATCAAAGTCATGGAGCCGACATAAAGCTGAAGAAGGAGAAAAAAACTCATGAAATGAAATCACAAATTGAAATATACAAGGGAGACTCTATGGGGAAAAGCAAATATAAAGTTCAAGAGGAGTATGAAGCTCTTGCTCAAGGACATGGCGAGACTAAAAAGGGAATCCTACAACCTAAAGGAGGTATCTTAGCATGGGCACCAAATGCCAAAAAAGGATCTAAATAGGGAACCCTCGTATAGGAAAGCTCTAAAATTCACACAATACCACTTCTAATAGCTACATGAAGGTTTCGTGATATCATGGAATGGGTTCGTACCTAGGGTTAAAATGAAACGTTCATAAGGTAATGAAAAATACACTAGGATGTGAAATCCTAACCTATATTCCATTTTAGACATGATACCTATAATAGGCACGAATGGATCGAAGACTCAGAGAGAGTGTATAAAAAATGTACCCTATATGACAACAATATTAGTCCAAAACAACCGGAAACATTCAGTAAAGAGTCCAAACTATAGGATATAGGGAGGATTTATCATGACAACAATATTCAAAAGAAACAGTGCAGTGGACGATGGGATATAATAAGGAATGTAAGTTGTAGACCCAACGTTCACGTATCCACTACGACCCCCATAAGGGTGACCACTAGTGTAAAGACCGTGTGCAGGGAATAAAAATCCTCCACAAATGGAGTAGAGGATGGAATATGACCATTCCCAAATCCATGAGCACAGTAAGGGGGCTGTGATGTCCCTAAGTTCGACACTAGGGTCCGTACTAGGACCAAGGACAAGTGACAGGATATCAGGCATGCCAAAAATAAAAGAAACTGAACTCAAGAGAGCATAAATACACTCAAGTAATCGTGATCCCAAAGGCCAAATAACACACAAAGACCATACTCCTAAGAAAATATACAACAAAAGTGCAAGCAAGCCAAGGGGAGGATACGTGAAGTCCTGAATTTAGTAGGTATGTCTCTCCTAGGAGAGGCTCAAGAATACCATACACTACAAGTAGAGGTATGTAGCCAATTATAGTGGCCCTCAGCTTCAACGCATATAGCGACTGTGCTGTCTGACCCCTACTTGGCTAGGACACCTGTAGAATAACCTCTACAAATACCCCCCTGATACCTAGGTAAGGAAACTAAGGTCACCTCAATATAATCAATGCTCATAAAAACAGTCACAGGAGGGATCAACCGTATGGGTAGGGTAGCAAAGCCCAAATCCTGAAAGCACAACTCCTACCCCAAGGGTGCACCAATCAATACCTCAAAGGCCCCCATATATGAATACAATCCTGGAAATATCTCTGGTGCTCATAGAAAGTGACTAGGGGTCATCCCAATCACAATCATGTGCACTTCCTCATGCTTAACTCCCATGTAAGAGGAGCGTCCTGATAAACCCTAATTATATCAAGGGTTTCACACTCTCACCTGGACAGACACCTACTTGTTTTGTTTAGTGGTCTTGGAGAATTAACCCACAATGAACTATTCCAAGACCCTAAAACCTATTCTTGTTGATGCACCCTATAAAATAAAAGAGTGCAATTCAATTTATTAAGCATTGATTTTAGTTGGATGTGATTACTCAAAGGGAAATGGCCATGCAACTAATGAAGTTATGACTCAGCAGTGAAGTAAATATGCACACCTAAAAAACAATGCCAAGTGCAATTTTGTAGAATGAAAAACAGGGTATGCCACTACATGAGATGCATAAAAAATAATTCCTTTTCGAATTCCAATGCAATCCTTCCTATATGAAATCCTAAATACAACTCTCATCCAAGCAATCTAATGCAAGTACCTCCTCAAGTCCATATGTGAGATGCAAGTAAGAATGCAACTATTTTGTATTTTTCAATATAAAAGAATGAAAAATGCAATAAAAGTCATTTAAAAACTCCCAGTCTCTACAACAAGTATAAAACACAATCCCAACAAGACACCGAGACAAAAAATAGTAATGCACTAATGGAAAAACAAAAAAGATAAATGACTAGAACTATTTCAAAGAAAAATCAATTAAAAAAGTGGTTTCTGGTCACAATAGAAGCAGTCAACATACAACATCATAACCTAGGAGGACCCAGCCACACTCACAACCCACCCAACAACTTCTCACATCAAAAACTCAACCAAAATGGAGGATGTACATGATTGTTTAAGGAACAACAACGTATGTATGCACCTTTTCAGCTAAAACCCATGTATGTACGCGACAGCTCAGTTGAAACCCGCGTATACAGAGAAAAAAATGGTAAAAATTATGCTAACGGTAAAAATAATCAAGGGAAGTGTGAATGGGTGAAAATACTATAAAATGAAACAAATAAACAAGGAGAAACAAAGAGAAAGTCAATAATATAAAGCACATTGTGCCCTTAGCCCTAAAAAAACAAGGAACTTCCCTAGTGGAGTCACAATTCTGTTACGGAGAGAAAATTCCGATGGATTTGGGGATACCACAATAGATAGCTAGACACCAGAAATCAATCTTTCCCAATATGCAAGAGAAACCAAACATCTAACACTAAGGGATATTGAATCATACCTTGTTTCGAACTGTTGAAGTAGATCTCGTTGAGCTTTTCCAATTCACGCTTGCATTAGCAATTCTCTTTCAACAACAACGAACAAGACAAGCATGATCTATAATAATTTGTTAGACCTAATCTAGCATATATATTCAATAATTTATAAGCAATTTAAATACATTCATGGAAACAATATTCATATTCAAATGCACATCATTGGAAAGGAAAAGATATTTCTATTAATAATATTAGAGATTAAAAGAGTGGCAACCTCTCCCTGCACGTCTATGAACCGGAGAAACTGATTCCTCCACCTGGGCCTCCACCATCTCAATCCTCCATATCTCGATAGCAACCTCACATAACATAGGAAATATTGGGAAGAACACAAAGTGCTCCAAGGGACAAAGGGATGCAGACTCAAGTATAAGCAAATTGAGGCAACAACGGACTATAGTTTCTTTGCTCTTCAATTCCTCCTCTTCAATGTATCCAAGGGGTTCCTTATATAGCACTCCAAAAGGGTAACAAAGGGTCAAATCCAAGTGATGTCAATGAATATGGAAGGCCAAGAGTCAGGATCTTCAGACTCATATGAGGAAAAATACAAAAATGTTTGGACTTATGCACACATTCCGATGTACCCGAGTATGGGTTTAAAAGTCACGTACAATAATAAATATGGTTTTTTTAGGGATGATATTGGAACATCAAAGGATAATACAAGTCTATGGGGTCCATAGAGTCTACAGAGGGATAGGGAAGCCCACAAATATGTGATCAACTATGTGTGGTAAAATCACCTATAATAGATGCCCCGTAATGTGTGAGGTCAGAGGGGTAACATGATGCCCAAAATACATTATAAAATCCATCCTAAAAGTGGAGTAATGAAGAACCGGTGGAAGGACCAAGAATCTATCAGCACAATACAATGATAAATCTCTACAAATAAGGAGATCATAAACTAATCGCCAAGAAGGATATTCAGATCAATGGACGAGGTTGATCATGGAAGCAGATCAACGAATGCTAGTTTTTTCGTAGGGATAACTAATGAATATTAATAAAATCCCAATGTGTATGAAATTTTAATAAAATCCACCTTATGATATTTGGGGTCCATGATTGTCGATCTAGATATGATGGTCCTCATTGATTTCGTAGATTCAACTAGTAGGTGAGTTAACATTCTAGATGGGAGAGAAATTCCATTGAGAAATAGTTTACTGACAACAAAGACTGTCCATATCAGTCAATAGAAATTACGGAATCCGATATTGAGAAGATCGACAATGGTGGATGATTTCCGCACAAATAAAAGGGGAGATCCACAAATCCACCTTTGATCATAGATCAACAGTTAGGATTTAATCCACGAGGAAATCTACAGTGGTGAATGATTTCACACAAGAAAGTGAAGGCCCGTAATCCATATTAGATTGTAGATCAACGGTCAGGATTGAACCTGCAGAAGAAATCAATGGTTCAGAAGGAAAGTGAAAGGCGTAGAATCACGAAGACTTTGGAAAATGTCACAGTTTTTCATTTTGCATCCCACGACCCAAAATATTGGAAGTCATAAATATATCCGTAAAAAGATAGACGACACAGAAAGATTAGTGCAGCGAACAGAAGGCGAAGAATTGCGAATGCAACGTTTGAGTTTTTGAGAACCCACATTCCGCATCTCATGATCCAGAAGATCGATAGCCAGAAAGACATCAGTAAAAAATCAACTGTATGGAAATATTAGTGTGGAAAGCAGAAGGCGGAGAATTGCAAAAAAAACATTTGAGTTTTTGAGAACCTGCATACAGCAACCCACAATCTGGAAGATCGACGGTCATGAGACATCCGTAAAAGATCAATGGTGCAGAAAGATTGGTTCAAAAAGTAGAATTTGGGAAATGGTATTTGGAAAAAGTCACATATTCGATATCCTATTTCCACCTCATATCGACGGTCACGAACAGATTGAAGGAGATCAACGGTGCAGAACGGCTGAGGTAGAAAGCTAAGAGTGGAAAATAATTTTGAGAAATGTCACAGTTTGACAATACACATATTACATCCTATCATAGATCTATGGTTAGGAAGAAGCACAATATAAAATAAACATCTTAGGATGGTTGCGGAGATGGAGAATGTGGAAGGTCACGACTGAAATATTAAACAACAAATTGATTAACAGGGAATTAACTTAGTTTTTTTGAAGAGGCACAATCGAAGAATGAAATGACACAATGGTGAAGAGATGCATTTGCAAGAAGCGAAAATGTATTTATTGACAAAATAATTGAAGGAAAGAACTCATCTATGTGATTAATGCATGACAGAGTCCAAGAAGTGAATAACATACTGATAAAAATCAGTCTAGGGTGGAAAAGTAGTGCTAGGGAAGACTATAAGTCTGCAAAGAGTCTTGTAGCATCCTTGTCTATTGTAGCAGACAGAAAAGAAGGGTGTTGTAGCATCTTGGTATGTTGTAGTAGGCAACAACCCATGGTGTTGTAGCATCCTTGTTTGTTGTAGTAGGAAGAAACCCATGGTGTTGTTGCATCTTTTCTGTAGTAGCAGATAAAGCAATTTTGTAGATTCATCTTTTTAATGAGTTTGAATTGGTGGTTTTCTCTTTGAAGTTTCCACAATAAAATTTGTGTCTTAACATGTTTGATTCATTTGTGTTAAAAGAAGAAAAGACAATACTGATTCATCCCTCTCTTAGTATTGTGGGATAATCCAACATAGTATTCATATATGGATCTTGCTCATCAGTAGGAGGCATAGTTTTTGTAGCTTCTTATCTAGTATCATTATGCACAGTTTGAGGTGTGGAATTCAAGGATTTAAAGATAGAATAAATATTGTTAGAGGTGAGTGTTTCCCTATGTTTTGGAGGAGGTTGATTTGATCGAGTTTGGTAAGGTATTCTAAGTGGTGGCCTTTCCTAACCTCTATTATTTCCCTAGTTATCACTAATATCCCTTTCTTATCTACCATGTCATTAGAAATATTTTGTAGTAGTTTCTTCATGTTATCCATTTCGTAAGGGTCTGTGTTTAGGGTTGTGGGTTTAGGAACATGCTGTTGCCTCCTCTTGGTTGTAGAATTTTGGTCCCGTTCTTGGTTAGGATTATCTTTAAGAGCATACATATCCTTTTCTAGTATAACAACCTCTGTAATGGCTTCTTGTAGAGTAGTTTTATGAGCACGTTTGAACCACATGGAAATAGTCATAGGTAAACCCTTAATATAATAAGCTATCAAAAGTTCTTAAGCAGGAAGAACCTTAGCAAGAACCCCATTCTTCAGAAAGGAGAACCTTTGGTTGAAATATAATCCCTTGTTTTGGTTTTATCCTAAGAGAAGACAATTCAGGTCTTCTGGGGTATCATCATCTCCAAACTTATGGAGGAATAGTGCCTCAAATTGTTGCCAAGAATTAATAGAAGCCGCTTCTAAATCAAAGCACCAAGTTGATGCTTGTCCCTCAAGAGAGTATGGAAATAATACACACACCACATCCTCATGAATTACATTACTCAGTCTAATAGCTTGTATATAACTATTAATATGATCTTCCGCAGGGATCCTATTGTTTGGATTGAACCCGGGAAGCCACTTCTCATGGTTCTTAGGTAATTTATGTAATTCTCCAGGGATAAGGATTGCGTCCAAATCAACCCAAGGCCTGTTAAAGTCTTGGTGGATCTTCTGAATACTCTAAGGAAGTCTCACTATCTGAGGACTCTTCTGATGAAGATGGGGATGAAGGAGGTGGTGTAGGTGGTGGTACTCCAACAAGATGGTTGTCAAGGAGTGGATTTTCTGGGGGTTGTTCTTTATTTTATAACAATGGGATAGCTTGTGCTTCATGGATCTCTTCATGTAGAGGAATATTTTGAGTAGGAGAAGTAAGAGTCAAAAGAGAAGGCGTCAAATGAGAAGAAGATAAAGCGTTTCTGAGACTACAAATGGTCTCAATTCCTAGTTCCACCCTTGCAACAATATCATTAGTGTTTAAACTGCACTGTTCAAAAGTGAGAACTCCACTACTGGGTGGTGTGGAAATATTTTCAGTGGATCTTTCTGAAACCGGGGTAGTTAGGATGGGTGAGTGACCCTTTGCTGGATGAGCTACAGACGTAGAAGATTGAGCCTGGCTTCTAGTGATGATGGGTGATCTAGGATGTGGATGTTTATTAGTGTGTTTTCATGACATATTTCACAATTTCCATCCTTCCAACACCATTTTTTGATGGCCTAGCTTGTAGGTTGCTGGAAAAACTTACTAAGGCAATCAACTGAAGGAAAAATTCCAACCATAAAGGCTTCGAATCAATCTCACGCAGAGATGATCCTACTCCTGAGTTGTTTGGGATGACTAATTCCTATGGATACAAGGCCTCCACTACCACAAAGGTTTTTCAAATCTATAATATCCGTTCTTAGGAAAAGTGAGAAAAGATTCAAAGTAACCATTTCCTAAACCAACTGTTTAAGAAAACTTAAATAGGATGAAAAGTAGATTTCAAGATAAGGAAGTTGCAAAAGATAACAAGCAAAAGAAACATATTACTCAATGTGCAAACATGCAAATTGAAATAAACCTCTTTTATAACCAACCTTAAATAAATCTTACACAAAACATTGCAAAAGGCTTATCCAAATATTATTGATTTACAACATGTCCAAGAGGAAATACTAATTGACAAATCAGTATCATAGATCAATGACTAATCATTAGTTGTAAAATAAATCATGTAGATCAAACACATACATTTATTTAACACACATTCAATATTTAAATTACGTGAAGAAATATCAATACATGGATCAACACATTAATAGATACAACCAATAGTTAGCATTACAGATAGATGTAAGAATGATTGGAATTCATTAAAGAATTTTAATGAACAACAATGAAACCTAACATACATGATTGTAATTTTAGTAATTTGCAAAAAATTAAAAAGTACAAAAATCACAAGATTTCCTGTTATGCACTTGGAAGTCTTTTCTTCAGTATAAATCCTAGGATTTATCTCCAAAGTTCCTCTCCTACTTGGGAAAGTCCTTCCCTTTAAATAATATTACACATTTTACAAAAAAGGAAAATTCCCAAGACGCGAGATTACAAAATAATATGGTTTCAAGGTTTGCCAAGGGAGGAATTCCACTTGGCACCTAGGTCCATCAAATCATCAATGTCTTGATACTTTTCATGTTCGAGGTGCACTCCTTTCCTGCAAAATTGAGAAGTAATCTCCCTCTTCTTGAGTTTATTCCACTCTCTAAGGTACACCTGTAATCTGACCATGGCAGAATGAGGTGTCTCGATCCATCTCATGATCTCCTACATGGTGAGCTATATTATCCCCTAAATTTTCTCCTTAGATGTATAAAAATTTCGTTCAATTTCTTCTAATTTGAGTTTAGGGGGAAGCACCTGGTCAATCGGATCTAGAGAAGGAAAATCCAGAAAACCGAGCAAGGTTTTTGGAGCCATCCACCTATGTCTGCATGTTAGTTGTCCATCTTTGATGATGGATTCTACTGCATGACAGATGCTCTCCTAGGTCTCGATTGTAACTTTAGTTTTCTTGGTCCGAAGTTTATCCATCACCTGAAAATCATGCGGTCTTTCTCTAATGTGTTTTTGCCAGCCTAATATGTTGTCAAAAGCCTTGGTTGCTGCCATTTTGTGAGTGTGATGACCTTGCAGGACATCATATTGTTTCTCAAATGAGTTATATATTTCATACATTTCATTGAAACCTACATACAAGTTGGCCATAGATTGATAGAATTCATCATGAACTCTGTAGGCTAACTGCTTAAATTCTTTTGTTGTCAATCTAGAGAAAGAGGAAGTAGGTGAAACTAGTTGTGATTCCTTGAGATGTTGCTCAAGGGTAGCAATATTATCTGCCTGTTGTTGACTAAGGACATCTGACTTCTCAAGTTGATGTTTGAGATAATCATTCTCCTTCTGCAACTATTTCAATTTCTCTTCATTCTCTTGTTTTAGGAGCTGGCCTTTTTGTTTATGGTGTGCCTCAGCTGCCACCAAATCCTGTTTTGATTTCTGTATTTCTCGTTCTTTTTCCAACATATATTTATTCAGTTGTGAAATTGTATCATAATTATCCCCTACAAAAGCCCCCACAGCAGCTGTTGTGTCCAATTCCCCCTGTTTGATATCAGGGGAGTCTGACTTCCAGATGATTTGATTGAGAGAAGGAACATGTTTGATTGTGCCTTCTCTCATCCTTTTTTTTCCTTCTGCTTTGTCCTTCTTACTCCAAAAATATTTTCCTAAAGAAACAACAACATCCTTACAAAAATATGCCATCCCTTTAGAAGCGGAAATGGTTTCCTATTGGGGGTTGACGAAGGGATTAGGTTGTGATTGGGAGATTGGGATGTCCATACTGGTGCGTGTAATAACCATGGGAGAAGTGGGAAAAATGGGTGCAAGAGATGAGGAAGAGGTGAGGGTAGGTGTATGAATTTGAGGAGAAGGAATCGTAGAAACATAAGGAATGTTTATTTAAAAAAGGGGAGGAAGGAGAGATGTTGATGTAGCGTGGAATGTAGGGGAGGTCAAAGAAATAAGTGGAGGGGAAGGGGAATTTAGATTGGGAACTTATACCAATATCTATGGGTTTCTAGTTGTATCTTCAAGAACTAGTTTTAATTTTAATTTAGAAAAAGAAGACCGAGGAAATAAAGAATCAAACATATTTTCAGACAACTGTGTACTAGGGATAGAAGAAGTCATAGAGGTAAGAATATTTACAGGGCATGTAGCATGCCCAAATTCTTCCTCTAAGTCACTATGAATCTCATGAATTTAAATTTCAGGTTGTGGCAGAGGCTCTACCTACTGAACTTGAGGGATCCGTATGGGAACTTTTTCTTGAGGAGCAAGTTAGGCTAGTGGTGTTGGCTATTCTTCCATGGTTACTTCCTGAGGCATATTATATGAGTTCATGTATGGTGCTTCTAGTACATGTACCTGTTGAAGAACATGCTGATTTATCTGCTTCGAGTGAGGCTCAACCTCTTCTATGTGTGTCTGGAGCCGAGAACTGAGATTTTCTAGATTTCGTTTGAATTCTACCCCTTTATGCAGGGTCTCCAACATCTGTGAAGGATGGGTTCTCACATGAGTCTCCATTAAATCCTTACCTTTATCCTTTGACTAAGGAGAAAGGGCAACATAAGAGGTTGCTTCTTGATCTTGGGCTTCCTTTTCTATGTTATTCCTCTAAAGGTTATCCTCTCTGGCTAGTTTTACCTTTCTGAAGTGGAGGGTGGAATCCTTAAGGTTCTTTTGATACTTGAAGACACGTGACTTCACATCTGGATCAATAATAGTTCTCAAATCCTCTTGAAAATCGATAGCCTCCCTTTAAATGGAATAATCAAGCTGATCCTCATGAGAATACTAGAACTTAGCACATTCCTGTACAAAGAAATTAGCTAGATAAGCCTTAGGGTCATGCATTCTTCTAGGGGCTTCCCCCAGGTTCATATTAGTAATCTCTTTACCCAGCACAGTTGCATGGGTGGAATTCTATAGAACAAGTGAATCTAAATTCAACGGAAATTTGGTCCAAGCCTTTCTTTTATGCCTTGATAATTTGCGAAAAACTCCATCAATGACAGTCTGAAATGTTATTTATTGTAATACCATGCAGTCTTGAACTATCCTTGGAAGCAAATGAACCTAGTTATTGACCCAAATTCTAATATAGGAGAAATACTATCCAACATATCAATCACCGTGTAACGCAATTAATGCTTTGCCTCTCTCAAAAAATTCCGGAGCGTTAGCCTTGAAAATTTTATTATACATCGACCCAAGAACCAGGTCGCAAATATTGTAGACTCGAGGGACAAAATTGTCCCTCCACATAGCAAAACAATACATGTGTATTGGCGGGGAATCCTTATTCCAATTCCAATCCAGGGCGGGAAAGGTAGAGTTCATGTAGAACACATCAACTACATACCCTGACATGTAAAATTATGACTTCCTGGTGGCCAAGGTCTTCTAATACTTTTCAATATGCTCCTTCAAATTCATAGATAGAATATGTGCCCAATTAAAGGGTTCACCCGTAAGTAGAATATGATGGGATACTGGAACCCATTCAACTTTGAAGAAGGAACAATTTGCTAACCCATACAAACGACATAACATGGTTGCAAGAAATGAGAAAGGATCCTTGAACCAGGAAACAGGATAGGAATTGCTTGGTCTAGGAACATACTTAGTTGGATTTTCCATCCAAGAATTTAAGACCTGTTGGCAGTCAGCAACAACCCCTTCATTTTTTCTGTAGCAATGAAAAATGATCAGTTCTCTTCTATGATTATTTTTTTTTAAAAGATTATAAAATAGTGCCTTCAGAATCTTCGATTCTGAAGGTACTCTCAATTATAGAAGAGTTAAGAGTTGTATTAGAAATTTATGAAAACACTTTCATAAATTTGACAAATTAGCAGCTGTAAATCTTGTAAATTTTATATATGATCAATTTTATCATTCTCATCCAATTATATATATTGATTTAGGAGATTTAAGGTATAGTATGCTAATTAGTTTTTAATGAAGATACACTTTGAACTGGTTTAAAACTTGGTTTTGATAAGATATTTATCATCATAAGTTTTTGAAATTCTTATAACTAAGGGTGATTTATTAATTAAAATATTTTCATTGAACCTAAGGTTTAGATTTCATATATAACTCAATCTTTTAATATCATATCATTGCTTTGTAAAATTGTACATATATATCATAAAATAGCTAGAGTGTATATTATTTTGAAATTTTCATTTGTCACATAAATATAATCATAATAGTTTTATGAGCTTTGTATCCTATCACATTATGTTTTGAGACATAAGTGATTAGGATTTCATAAAGTATTTAAAACTATATTTTGAAATAAATTACATGTATATATATGGTTTGGGTGTGAATGGTGATGGCTATTTAGTTGTAATTTCAGAAACCCTAGGAACATTATGGATTATTACGACAAATCCACATCATCATGTTTATGAAAATGATTGCCTTCCATGTGTAATTCTGGGTTATTATCAATTGATAGTTATGATTAAGGTACAGGATTCGTATGGCTAAATTGATAACATTTGTTTACAAGGATCATTGCACAAAGATTGAATTCGTATTGGCGTGAGGATTTGATTTAATTGTTAACACCTATCAAGTTAATTGACAGCTGTGAGTTTAATGATGAAATCGTATCAGTGGAATTCAATTCCATAATTGACTGATAGCCATTCCTATTCATGATGTTGTATGAGTCCATCATTCCAGATTGGGTCTTATTAATGTTTTGAATTATAAATTGAATGATTTCTGATATGAAGGATTAGTTAGATATTGTTTTCTAAAGAATTCAGTTAGTCGTGGCTAGTCTGTCCATTTATCATAGCGAAAAACACTGGCTGTTGTTCTCATCATTTCCAAATTTGGTTAACATGGCCAAAATTGGGGTTCTCATTTCTGTCACATATGAATCAATTCAGGATTTGACATTTCGCATAATGCCTTTTACTTGGGTGCCTATTCCTTCGATTTTCATGACTTCATTTGTTTCAACCCATAACTAGAGGTGCAGTGAGGAAACAATGGCTCCTCTCAGTCAATTTGAAATTTCAGGGCCTGAGCTGGTTGAAGCTGATGAGAAAGTCGCTCTACTGTTTGAAAAGATTTGATGGGGTCAGTTTTTCAGATGTTTTAGTGGCCATAATGTAGAGGTCACCAAACAATTTGCTACGAGCTTTAGGGAAAATCTAGCTTAGATTGGGGATGTTAAGTTTATAATTGATGAGGATAGGATTGCAGAAGCTATGAAGCTTCCTCAAACTGGAGAACGTTGGTTTAAAGGAGGAAAGGTTGATAAGAAAAAATGTCGGTCATTGTTGTTACCCTTACCTGCCAATGCAAAGTTAAAGATTGGGGTTTCAGTTAAATTTTTAAAAGCAGAATGGTGAGCGTTTTATGAAATCCTAGTCAGGTATGTATCTTGTGATGGCCGATTCTCTCATCTGCATTATTATCATCTGTGATTACTGTTAGCATTGAAAGGTTGTAAGCTCAATCTTCCATTTTACTTACTACAAAGTCTGAAGGAAATGGCACATTCTTTACTAAGTACCATAGGCAATTCTGATAGGAGTTTGTTCCACCACGGTCTGATTAAAATTTTAATTCAACATCAGTTGTCTCTTAGCTGTAAATCTTGGGATGAGTTTTTGGTTGAAAATAAACTCGGGTCAACACAGTATTGGCCAAACCCTCCCCCTAAAACTCGTAGGAAGTGTCAAGCTCTAGAAAAATCCAAAGTGGATGATATTCATAAGCCTGAGTTAAGGGATAATAAACTACAGGAAGCAAGTCCACCTATAGGTACTTGTATTAGTAATGATGGAATCAAGAAGGTCGATCCTTGTTATGCTGAGACAAACTTGGACCAATCCCTATCTGACAAATGCTTTAGTACACCTACAAAGGTGGATGGTAGATTGACAAAAAATGAATATGTTGATGCTGTTAATCATGAAAACCCCTCTGAGTTATGTTCTCCTAAAAAAATTCATGACGAATCCATACGAAAACTTGAATAGTTAACGCAGGTTTGTTGTGACAAAGGGGGTTTTGATTGAAAAGGTCTTGTGTTCGTTCGTACACGAAGACTTTCCAGAAGCATGAATACAATAACTACAGCCTTTGTTCCTGCAACCACTCAACAGAATGCTCAGCCAGTTATTGTCCATCTTGAGGATGATGTTTCATCTTTGGTTCCCGAAACCATGCATATGGATGAACCTATTATCATAAAGAATAATCGTGAAAAATCATTGGCCAAAAACATTACTGAGCCATGTAAGTTTGAAGCAGCCCCATCATGTATGGATGCTTGTGGTTCTGGCCCCGAGCCATCGTTTATGAGAATTCCATCATCAGATCAAGATGTGAATAATATTGATTCTTCTTAGTTAGATGATTCATGTCGTGACAGAGTATACAAAACCAAAATCACTGACTAGAAAAACGAATTAAAAGAATGTCAAGCAAACGCAGCGTTAAAAGAGGAAGAAAATAAAACATTCAGGGAAGAATTACTAAATTGGGTCAATAGATGGAAGGACATGAACTTGAAGAAGAATCGATACAAGAAAGCCAAAAAATCAATGATAGACACAAACCAGCACTTGCTTGAGCAAGTAGATCGCCAGAAGCTAATAATCATCAGGCTCAAAGCGAAACTTTCTGAAGCCAGAGGAGTAATCAATCTACAAAATATAACTTGATGTTGTTTCTATTTTGGTTATATGGTTTATCTCTCTTTTGATAGGTAATACAAGTTTTCAAGAGCATACCTGCAAAATCATAGATTTTGCAGGAATGCATATAATTTGTTTGTTTTATTGTTATTTCTGTTAACATGGTTTTAATAAAATTTTTATCTTCGTTTGTATAGCTGTACATGGTATCACTATCCTCCGCAAACACAAGATGTTTTGGATCACAGTTGGCATATGTTGATGCTTCTGGAAAGATTGAAGTTTCAAGATTGTCACGAATATGCCAGTCCCCATGAATCAGGAGATAATACAGGCTAGTCATTTTATTGACAGTTTTTATCCCATATTAATGTTTGTGACAGGTGTATTTTTGAAGAGATTCGATGCACTTAAATAGGGATAAGAATCCTATGCTATTGATTATAGCACTTATTAGGAACTGAAATGAAAGACTAGGGGGGCTATATAAAATAGTAATTTCGATGTAATTGAGGATGGAGTATAGGAAGAAACAGATCATTGAAATATCATTTAAGTACTAGTTTTATCTCTTTACTGGGGTTTTATCTTCGAAGGAGGAGACTGACTGGAAATTCTCAGACTGGTATCACTGTTCGGTACTATTTTTGAATACTTTTAAATATATTTCAATATATCATCTTCTAGTTATACTATTGATACAGTTATACTTGGTTATGATTGTATTCATTATCTGATATTACACTCTGTCAACACAATATTGCTATTTGAATGAGTATGTTATTATAATTGAATTAACCAGTATTTCTATTGAAAATTCGAAACTTAATAATATACATATTTATGTTTGTTTTGATTTCAATTGTATTATGACAATGTTTTCATCTCGAATATTATCTTTTATTTATATATTTAGTGTTGGTTATTAATTGTTAATTAATAAAACATTCCAGAAAAGTTTAAAGTAGTTGTCTATTTTTTTAAAATTTTTCTGTTATGGTAAATATATAGCAGAATGATTTAGTGTGAATGGTTTAAACATTTTCATTTAAATCTTACCCATTTATCTTTCTGTCTACTTGAAATATTAATTGATAATTAATATAATATTTAAATTGTTCTCAATTGGGATAAAATAATTTAGTTAAGTGTTATTTTAGTGTAGTTTATATTTAGTAGTTTTTAAATAGGATTAGGTTAGTTTCACAATAGTTAAAATAGTTTTTTTTTAAATTTTTAATATTCGAAACAAAATCCTCAAAAATCTAAGACTTTCATTAGGAAAGTAATTCTAGGATAACTTAGGTAGTAGAAAACTAATTTTAGGGTTTATTTAGATAGAAATAAGATTAGGATAAATTTTTACTAAATTTTAGTTTCCCCTTAAGAGAAAAATTCAGTTGGTAGCAGGACCATAACTTGCGAGATTTTGTCATCCCAAACACACTGGAAGCTGCTTTAAGCTACTTGTGTGGGCTTAATCTCCTTAGTTGGCCAAGGTAAAAAAATCAAGGCAACAAATGGCACTAGAAGGAGGGCTTGTTAATGATTAATGGCAGGTAGAACTAATGATAAAACTTCAACTAGTCAACAACCTCCAGAAGTCAGTATATCACCATTTATAGAAACTGTTAGGAGTATCCTTGAACGTGATCATATCACATCCCCATTTACTCCTGAGCAAAGTACTCAAACTTTAGAAGAATCATGACATATTCTAACAAGAGCATATGCTAATCAACTTGGTGTAACTCCAATAGATTATGGTCTACCTAGGCAACAAAGACGTAATCCACAATTGAACATAGTTACTCAAGATTTGGTAGAAGCTAATAGCACTCCATGTTATCAAATTAGAAGTCGCCAGAGACAAATTACTCAAACAAATACTGCTAGAAGATTGACTTCAGTAGGCGGTTTTGATCTGCCACCTTTTCCTCCAGAATCACCACCTGATAGTCCAAGGTCATTCAATTCAGGGAATTCTTCAGGTTCTGAGAGAAGTCCTATGGTAGGAAACATGCCTATGGGAGGAGGAGGTAATCCTCCACCTAATCCACAACTCCCTTGGTTGAGAACAACTGTTGTAGCTATCCCTGGTGTACAACATCCTTTGCCTAAACACTCAGATAAAATTCTTCCTAAATTTAACCCAGATAACAAAGAACCTACAGAGGTGCATGTAGACAAATTCATGTTAGCAGTTCAAACCATGAATGTTCAGCATGAAGATGTGGTTTGTCGGTTATTCCCCTTAACTTTTGAAGGAAGAGCCTCTACTTGGTACTTTTCGTTAGTTCAGGGATCAATTACAAATTGGGTTGAATTTAATAAAGCTTTCTTAAATAAATTCGGGGAGGATAAAACACCTGCTCTTTTAGCCCTGGAGTTATCTCGGATTAAAATGGAACCTAAAGAAAGAATTAAATATTTTAACCAGAGGTTTCTTACATTAAAAAATAAAATTCCGGTTGCTTCTCAACCACCGAAGGATATAATTATTGAAAATTATACTTCAGGTTTACCAAAATATCCTGGGATGTTTGTTAAGAGAGTTGGTAAAACAACTTTGGTAGAAACTTTTGAGGAAGCCATTAAAGTCGAGAAGGATTCTATGTCCTATGAACCAGATTGAAGTGGGAAATCTGAAACTTTCCCTCGCAGGAAGATTGAAAAACCTAATTCAGAAAAAGATAAAGCATTTGATGTAGAACAGCTGCAGAATGCTATTCAGGCATTAACCAATGAAGTTGTAGGATTAAAGAAAACCAATTCTGAAGCTTCTTCTTCTAGAGGATACTTCAGAAATCAGTTTAGACAAAATCCGAATAAAAATAATAAAACAAACATGCCGCCTGAGGTAGCAGTAAATGAAGAAATTTTTAATACTATTCGAGTTGTTTCATCCTTATCAGAGACTCCCTCAAATCAAGAAATAACTGAAAATGAAGAGGAAGAGGAATCAGAAAATGATGAAGAATTGGAAGAACCCCAACAAGTTAACGGTCATTTCTGGGATAGTCTTGTAAAAGAATATGAGAGTAAAAGTCCTCCTGTAGGACAACATGCCTACAATACTCGTAGTAGAACATTCGCAAACACTCCTGGAGCTTCATCAAGTTCTACCCCGAATAATGATAACAATAATTCACAACCTAATAAACAAACTCAATCTGGCAAGCAGACTCAACCAACAAAGATTACTCAGCCCATTCAAAATGCTCCCAAATTGGATTTACAATATGATATAATTGAAGATTTAAAGAAGACACATGTAAACATCAGTATGTATGATCTTCTTCAAATTTACCCAATGCCTAACAGTCATGTTATAAATCTTGTTATGAGTTCAATAATTCCTAATGCGAAACAAAATATTACTGCAAATAATTCTAATAATGATGGAACCTCAACTGATAAAGGAAAATCAATAGCTGACAAAGCCTCTCTAATAGGGAAAAATTCTAAATCAACCATGCCTCCATTATTACTTACCTTTGAGATTTTCAATAGGAACGTTCAGAATTGCATGGTTGATTCTGGAGCATCTTCCAATGTGATGCCTTTATCTGTATGCAAAAGGTTGAATGGAAAATATGTTCCATCAAATTCACAAATAACTCAATTGGATAGGACAAATGTGAGGGTTGTAGGAGAGATGAAATATGTTTTAGTCAAGATTGCTTGTAACCCTTTAGTTTTTCAAATTATAGATATTGTGGTTGCAGATATTCCTGATGCGTTTGGGCTATTTTTAAGTAGAGATTGGTCTCAACAATTGAACGGATTCTTTGCCACGGATTGGTCAACATTATGGATACCTAAGAATGGAAAGTCAAATAAAATAAAGATAAACAAAGAAAGATATATGAAACATACTGTGACAGAATTACATGATCCTAGCGAACCAGTTTTATTTTCCGACTCCATTATGGGGAATTACATGTACGAACTAGGATTTAGTAATTTCAAAGCTGAAAATTCTATTTTTTCTGAAAATAAACAGCAATCAGAAATTATTAATGTGACATCTATTTCTACTGATTCTTCATTCAAGGAAATTATTAATGATGTAGATAATCTTAATATTGTAAATATTATAGAAAGTAAAGTAGCTGTTAATAGTTCTACTTGGACTTTATATTTCGATGGTGCGAAATCTAAAGAAGGATCCGGAGCTGGTTGCCTACTAGTAGACCCTTAGGGAAATAAAACATGTATATCTTGTAGACTGGAATTTAATTGTACAAACAATACTATGGAATATGAAGCTCTATTAAAGGGTTTGAAAAAAGCAATTGATTTGGATATTAAAGTGTTAATTGCATACGGTGAATCCGAAATCATCGTCAGACAGGTCCGTAATTCTATTCATTGCCTTTCCGAACATTTACAGAATTATCAATGAGAGGTATGGAATCTCATTTCACATTTTGATGCATTTAATATAAATTTCAGTTCCAAGAGCTCAAAATCAAGAAGCAGATTTATTAGCGAATGTAGCATCAAAATTAATCCCATTAGAAAATCTTACACCAGATTTCTTTTCAGTTGAATTGATTTTTAGGCCTTCTATACCAGATAATATTTTTAATTGGAATGTGTTTGATAATGATGTGCAGGTGCTGAATTTTCTAATGACTGACAATACCTTTAAAGATTCAGCCATTGATGACGTTACACACGATGAAATTCTGCGGGATTTTTTAGTAATAAATGATTTTTGTTCAGTTGAAAAAGATTTTGAAAAGGTAAAACCGATCCCTAATTCAGTGTTAAGATTAGAAAAATTATTTGATCTTCAAGATAAATTTAGATCTATCCCTAACTGTAAAACCAATAGCTCTCAAATGAAATACGAAAGCATAAATTTAGGAACAGAACTAAATCCTCAAACTGTAAATTTAGGAATAGATTGCACTCCCGCAGAAAAAACAACATTTATAAAGTTATTTAAAGAATTTAAGGATGTGTTTGCATGGACATATAACGATTTGAAAACCTTCAACACACAAGTCCTGCAACACATAATTCCAATTAAACAGGAGTCAAAACCTTTTCAACAAAAACTAAGAAAATATCACCCGTCATTAGAACCAATAATTAAGAAGGAACTAAATAAACTCTTAGCTACCAGGATTATTTTTCCCATCCGACATACTCAGTGGGTAGCCAACGTAGTTCCAGTTAGGAATAAAAATGGGGATATTAGATTATGTGTGGATTTTAGAAATCTTAATAAGTCTTCCGAAAAGGATAATTACCCAGTTCCTCCCATGGAACAAATTCTTCAAAAGGTTTCTGGGTCTGAGATGCTGTCACTTCTTGATGGTTTCTCAGGATACAACCAAATTTTGGTTTCCCCAGATGATCAATTGAAAACAACTTTTAGAACTCCATGGGGAACATATTCCTACCGAAAGATGCCCTTTGGGTTAATCAATGTTGGGGCAACTTTTCAAAGGGCAATGGATATTGCTTTTAGAGGCTTAATTAATCATTCAATAGTTGTCTATTTAGATGATGTTACTGTATATTCTAAATAGCGACCTGATCATATTAATCATCTTAGGAAAGTATTTGAATGATGTAGAAAATTCAGAGTACCCTTAAATCCTAAAAAAACAATATTTGTTGTCTCAGAAGGAATTTTATTAGGTTGTGTGGTTTCAAAACACGGGATCATGATTGATCCCGAACGACCCCAAGCCATTTCAAAAATAATGTACCCTTCTAGCAAAAAAGCAATGCAATCATTTCTTGGTAAAATAAATTTTGTTAGGAGATTCATCCCCAGTTTCTCTGAAATCATTCGTCCTTTGCAGAAAATGATTAAGAAGGATGCTATTTTTAATTGGGGACAAACTGAAAAAGAATCATTTCAGAAAATTTTACTAGCCATTTCAGAATCTCCTAGTCTTTTAAGCCCAGATTTTAATAGAGATTTCATATTGTATACTTTCGCTTTTGAAATCTCAGATGCAGTAGTTTTAACCCAACTAAATCAGCAAAATAATGAAGTGCCAATATCCTTTATGAGTTCAAATTTTAAAGGTGCTGAGCTTAATTACCATGAAATTGATAAGAAAGATTTTGTTGTTTTTAAAGCTGTCAAACACTTTCATCCATATTTATTGAAATCTAAAATGAAAGTGATAGTTCCTTATCATTCAGTCAGAAATTTGTTAGTGCAAAAAGATTTAGGTGAGAAAAGAGCACCATGGATGACAGCCCTTCAAGAATATGACTTGGAAATTAAACCTTCAACGATAGTCAAAGGTTAAGGATTATGTAAACTAGCTACTAAAGCTGCTCATCTACCTAATAATAATGATGAATCTATCATTGATGAGGTTTTACTCACAAGAGAAATCTACTTCTATCCTCCACAACAGGATTCCTGGTATATAGACATAAGAGTATTTTTGGAAACAGGAATTGATCCAGATTACTTGGAACCTAAGAAAAGAAGAGCACTTAGATTGAAATCTTCCCCTTATTTAATAATTGATAACATCCTTTTTAGGAGAAATTTAGATGGAGTGTTGCTTCGATGCCTGGACAAAGATGAAACATAAATGATTTTGAAGGAGTTACATTCTGGACCAGCAGGGGGTCATTTTGGTGGAGAAACTACTACGCATAAGATTCTTAGAGCTGGCTATTATTGGCCTACCCTATTTTGTGATTCCTATGCTTTTGTCAGAAAATGTCAAGAATGTCAACTTGCTGCAGAAGAGTTAAGAAACCTGCTTTCCATTTACAACCTATTTCAGTAGAAAGACCTTTTCATCAATGGGGTATTGACATAGTAGGACCAATAAACCCTCCCTCTTCTATTGAACACAAGTATATAATAACTGCAACTGATTATTTTACTCGTTGGGTAGAAGCTGCTCCATTAAGGGTTGTAAACACCAATCAGGTTATATTATTTTTAGAATCCTTTAGCATAACGATATTTGGTGTTCTATATTCCCTTGTCTTTGATAATTCTTCATACTTTTCATTAGTTGAGTTAACTCAATTTGCCTTAGAGAAGGGAATAAGGGTTAGGTATTCAGCTAACTATCATCCTCATGGAAATGGTTTAGCTAAATCAACAAAAAAAAAATTATTACTCAAAAGAACTATTTCAGCTCACCATCGTGATTGGCATACATAATTATTTAATGCCCTTTGGGTAGACAGGGTAACTCCTAAAGCTGCAATAGGTAACTCACCCTTCTTCTTGGTTTATGGAACTGAAGCTATTTTACCATCGAATTTATTTTTACCTTCATTAGAATTAGCTCAGTCTGTTCAAGATGAAGATTGTCCAACAATGGAAAAAAGGTTCAATACTTTATTAAAACTTGAGGAAGAAAGAGAGAAGTCAAAACAACATTTTACAAAACATCAACAAATTGTGAAATCCTGGTTTGACCAATCCTCAAGTTCCAATCGAGAATTTCAGGTGGGAGACTTAGTTTTAAAGTGGGATAAAGTTCATGAGGAAAAAAGAGATCATACTAAGTTTCAAAAGCTTTGGTTAGGTCCCTTTGTTATTTCTGAAAAGATAGGTCCAAGTACCTTTCGTTTGCAAACACTAGAAGGACAGTTCGAAACATTCCCAGTGAATGGACTGATCTTGAAAAAATATTTATGTTGATATTTTAGACCCTAAAATGTATATAATTTGTTTGTTGTTTGTAAATAGTTTTATATTTTGGTATAAAATGGTTTATATTTTGTAGAAATAAAGGATGATGATAAATTCATAAAGCTTATGTAACTTTCAAACATCATTCCAATATTGCAACCAATTCTGATTTTCTTAATCAAATATTTCATTCGCATTAAAAACTGTCAAATTTCTGTATATATAATCAGTCATTAATTTATAGATGTCAACTGAAGAGATTAATGTAAATAAATAAATCTTTAGTTAAAAAAAAAACCTATTGGATCATTAGTTTAAAAATTATGATATCAGACTGAAATCTTCAAAATTTGTTCAGGATGATCAAAGTTTCTTGAGTCTATTAAGAACTTATCATTATTTTATTTATAAGTATTACTCAGATTATTCCTCACTCTTTTATTTTTCTTATAATAGTTGGGATAGCTAATTAATGTCTTTTTCGAAACTTGTACTTTGAAAAACTCTTATGGATCTCCACTATCAGTCTTCTAAGTTATTTACAATCTGAAAACTTTTTAGAATCTGTTCCAGCCAATAAAATGCTAAAATGAGAGACAAAAGGTCTTAGTAATAAGCCGATCTGATCAGGATCATAAATGTCACTAGCATGACATTATTAGGAAACTAATAATGGCTCTTGGTCGCAAGGTCAAGAGATAGGGGGTCTCATCACTAGCCAGCTGATTCATTTTCTGGTGATATTGGTGACTGACATTACCATTTGGTCACCATGCTCGGTAATGATATCTCATTTTATAAAATTAAAATCTCAAATTTCATAAGGGAAACATAATTTTGATTGAAGAATAGGAGGTCTCATCACGAGCCATCCTAATCATGATCATCAGTGCTGTCTAGGATAACTTCATTTCTGATCACCAGGGTGATGGATCTTGGTTAAATAACCAAGAAACAAGAGGTTTCATCATGAGCCGACTTGCTTATTCTAGATAGTTCTCGTGAATGATGCTATCACATTGGGATATCATGCCTAGATAGTAGTCTTCAGTCATAATTATTGTTTAAAGAAAAGAAAAGAAAATTATTATGTTTTTGGAATAGATTCTGGAAATTTTTTGGGAAAAGTAAATTTCTACATCCTATACTGATGGTGCAGATTATTTTTACTATGAAGTACTTTGTTTTGATCAGGATATTTCTAAGCTTATTTTTGTTATAGCTGATTTCACCACTCTAGGTGAATCACACTTTGTATGGCCTACCCCTGTCCCGCTGCAGACTCCTTAGACCCCTTGGACCACTTTTTGTCCTTTTATGTTTCCTTGACCATCCCTAAAAACATGAGAAAAATGATACACACGACTTTTAAACCTATAATCGCGTATATACGTGGGTTTGACCACTAAAACCGCGTACATCGGGATGTGTACAAAATCCAAATCCTTTTGGAGTTTTCCTTGACATGGATCCAACTCACCTGATTCCTGGCCTTCCATATGCCTTGAGATCTCTCGGATTCGACCTTTCATTACCCCTTTGAAAAGCTATATAAGGAACTCCTTGGTACATTGAAGGAATAAGAGAGAATTGAGAGCAAAGAAACTATAGTCCATTGTTGCCAGAACTTATGCTTGAGTTTGCATCCCTTTGTCCCTTGGAGCACTTTTTTGTTCTTCCCAAGCTTGCCTTTTGCTTGTGAGCTTGCTATCTAGAGATGGAGGATTAAAGTGGTGGAGGCCCAAGTGGGGGATTTAGTTTCTTTCATTCGCAGACGTGCCGACAGAGGTTGTATCTATTGTAATCTCTGATTCATATTAATAGAAATATCTTTTCCTGTCCAATAATGTGTGTTTGAATGAATATGTTATCCATTGGATGATTTCAAATATTTATACATTGTTGATTATATATGCTAGAATAGATCTAACACCATGATATATAGAATGCTTGTATTGTTTACTTGTTGTTGAGGAAGTAATTTATCAATTCAAGATGAAGTTGGAAAGCTCAATGGGGATCTACTTCAACTGTCCGGAATAAGGTATGAGGTCTGATCCTTTAGTGTTAGAAATTTAATTTCTATTGCATATTGGAAAGGATTGATTTCTAGAGTCAAGCTGTTTGTTGTGGTACCCCAAGCCATAGGAATTTCTCTCCGTAATAGAATTGGCGACTCTGCTTGGGAGTTCCTAGTCATTTTTCCTTTGGGGGTTTTTATCGGCACAATGGGCTTGATATTCTTGACTTGCTCTTTGTTTCTCCTTGTTTATGTGTTGCATTTTATGGTATGTTCATCCATGGACACTCCCCTTTATTGGTTTGACCTTTGGCCTACTTTTTACCACTGCCTTCTCTGTATACGCAGGTTTTTGGCCAAAAGTCACGTATACATGTAGGTTTTTGGCCAAAATCCACGTATACGCGTAGGTTTTTGGCTAAAAGTCGCATATATACCTAGTTGTTCTTTAAACAGTCGCGTACATCCTCCCTTTTGATGAGTTTGATGTTATGGGAAGTTGCTGGGTGGGTTGTGAATGTGGTTCGGTCTTTGGGTCCGATGTTGTCTGTTGGATGCTTCTTTTGTGACCAGAGACCACTTTTTCATTGATTTTTCTTTGAAAGTAGTTTTATCTATTTATCCTTTTTGTTTTTCCATTAGTGCATTACTCTTTTGTCTTGGTGTCTTGCTGGGCATGTGTTTTATACTTGCTGTAGAGACTGAGAATTTTAGATGACTTTTATTTGCATTTTTCATTCTTTTATATTGAAAAATAGAAAGTAATTGCACTCTTAGTTGCATCTTAGATATGGATTTGAGGAGGTACTTGCATTGGATTGCTTGGATGAGAGTTGTTTTAAGGATTTCATATAGGAAGGATTGCATTGGCATTCAGAAAGGAATATATATTTATGCATCTCATGTAGTGACATACCCTATTTTTCATTTGACAAAGATTGCACTTAGCATTGTTTGTTATGGTGTGCATATTTACTTCACTGCTGAGTCATAACTTCATTAGTTGCATGATCATTTCCCTTTGAGTAATTACAGCCAATTAAAATCAACGCTTAATTAAAATGAACTACACTCTTTTCTTTTATAGGGTGCACCAACAAGATTAGGTTTTAGGATCTTGGAATAGTTCATTGTGAGTAAATTCTCCAAGACCACTAAACAACAACATGTATGTGTCTGTCCAAGTGAGATAGTGAAATCCTTGGTATAATTAGTGTTTCTCAGGATGCTCCTCTTACAAGGGAGTTAAGCACGAGGCAGTGTGAGCGATTATTGATTGGGATGACCCCTAGTCATAACTGAGTAGCACCGGAGAAATTTCCAGGATTGTATTCGTATCTTGGGGCTCTTTCGAGAGTTTTGGGCTTTGCTACCCTGCCCATATGGTCAATCCCACCTGTGACTGTCCGCCTGAACATTGATTATATTGAGGTGACCTTAGTTACCTTACCTAGGTTATCGAGGGGGTACTTGCAGAGGTTATTCTGTGAGTGTCCTGGCCAGGTAGAGGTCGGACAGCAGAGTCGCTTTATGCGTTGAAGCTGAGGGCCACTATAATTTGTTACATACCTCCGCTTGTAGTGTATGGGAGTTTCAAGCCTCTCCTAGGTGAGACATACCTACTGCATTCGGGAGCTCACATATCCTCCCCTTGGTTTGCTTGTATTTTGGCTGTATATTTTCTTAGGAGTGTGCTCTTTGTGCGCTAGTTGGCCTTTGAGACCGTGGTTACTTGAGTATATTTATACTCTATTGAGTTCGGGTCCTTTTATTTTTGGCATGCCTAGTATCCTATCACCCATCTTGGTCCTAGTACGGAACCTGGTGTTAGACTTGGGGGCATCACAACCCCTTACCCTGCTCATATATTTGAAGTGGTCACATTCTTCCCTCTACTCCATTTGTGGAGGATGTTGACTCCCTTCGCTCAGTATTTACACCGGTGGTCACCCTCATGGGGGTGGTGGTGGATGCATGAACATTGGGTCTACACCTTACTTTCCTTTTTATGTCCTATCATTCTCTGCATTGTTTCCTTTGGGTGCATTTTTCATGATCATTCCTCCCTATATCCTATAGTTTGGATTCTTTATTGACTATTTTGGGTTGTTTTGGACTAATATGGTTGTCATGTAGGGTCCAGGTTTTGTACACTCTCTCCGTGGTTTTGACTCGTTCGTTCCTATCACAGGTATCATGTCTAAATTGGCATATAGGTTAGGGTTTCACATATGCTTGCATTTTTGCATGACCTTATGACTGTTTCATTTTAACCTTAGGTACGAACCCATTCCATGGTATCACAGAACCTTCATGCTGATGTTAGAAGTGATATTATGTGAATGGTAGAGATTTCCTATACATGGGTGTCCTAGTTAGCTCCCTTTTGCATTTGGTACCCATGATGTGAGTCCTCTCTTAGGTCCGGGAGTCCCTTTTAGTCCCTTTTAGTCCCGCCATGTCCTTGAGCAAGAGCTTCATACTCCTCTTGAACTTTATGCTCGCCATTTCCTTGGGACTCCCTTGTATATGTCAAGTTGTAATTGCATTATCATGAGCTTTGCCTGCCTTCTTGAGCCTTACGTCGGCTTCCCTGACTTTGAGATTCAGCCATATAGCCCAAGCTTGTCTCATGTCTAGCCATGAAGAGCCATTTTATATATCCTTTGCAGCTTGATTCCCTTTTTACCAGGAGGTGATTTTCTCTCGAGTGTCGATATCCTACACATGTGTCCTTGCATTGAGCTTAGGTATGTTCCACTACTTGGAACTAGTTTGTTTTCCCCTATGACACTTGTCTCCTCCTAGTCTATAACTATAAAGCCATTTTATTCTTTTTCAAGCTTTTTAAATAATTGAAAAAGTCCAAAAAAATAAAAAAACCAAAAAGTCGGACAAGGAAAGATGTTATCTTTGGCAGTTGTCGAGTCGTTTCTCCTTCAAATAGAGCACTGTATATCACATCCATTGGTTGGGTTTATAGTTTGAATTTAGGAGCTATACTCATTTATCTGAGTTTATCTCCATCGACTGGTTAAGCTTCCAGTCCCCATGGAGCCTCTGTCGATGCCTCCTATGTCGCAGAGATGTCCCAGTTTGTATATCAAGTCTATGATTCCTTTATTCAGTCACCATATGCCGTTATGCTCTTGTTCGAAGGAAGTTGAAACCTGAGTCGACCATTCCTCAGTTATCTTGATTTTGCATGTCGGCCATTCCCGGTACAGTTACTGGTTCATGCACCTTATGATCGAGTCCTTCCACATTATACAGATTTGTTAAGTACCTCGTGTTGGATGATGGGGGATGCCTTAATGCCATCCTTCCAGTGGATTTCATCCCATCGAATTTAGATCATTTATTCTGGGATTGGAATCTAGAGTCATTTTGAGTGCCTTGAGACTTGCAGTCATCAGTGGCAATTTCTCTCGCCATCGACAGTATTTGGGAATACATCAATGTCCCCTGATCGATAGATCCTATCAAGTGTTCAACCTCAACACATTTATTCACACTTGTTAGTTTGCACTCTAGTACCTTGATTCCCATTTTCATTATCGGCGGGTGATCTTGCATCTGTTAACGGTATACATTAATGACCGGTAATTGGACAATGGACTACTATGTTCGACCTCGACACCTCTATTCACATAGTAGGACATGTACTTGTAGTGGTTTGTGTAGAAGACCTTCCATATTGGTGGCATCTCTTATATGCTACCTACTTGATCGTGCTAGTGTTCATGAGATTTCAGCTCTCGTGACTTGATTCCGATATATGTCAGACATTTCCAGCTACTATGGAGATCTTGATCCATTTTATATCTTCAACTATTATGGAGATCATGGTCCTTTGTATATCTTCATCATGGAGATTCTAAACTATGTATATTGTACATGGCGATGACCACTTATGTGATATCTTGTATCATGCCTATTCATGGCCATTGTAATGTTATGTATCTGGGACTGCTATATGTATTTACAGTGATGTGCAGAGTTGTATCAGTGTACTATGCTGATTGGGTGGCTGGTCTTCCATTTGGGATCCTTCATCACTCCATTTCTGGGATGGACTTATAATGTATTTCAGCCATCGTATGACCCCTCTGACCTCACACATTACGGGGAATCTGTTATAGCTAATTTCACCACTTCAGGTGAATCACACTTTATATGGCCTATCCCTGTCCCGCTGCAGACTCCTTAGACCCCTTGGACCACTTTTTGTCCTTTGATGTTTCCTTGACCATCCCTAAAACATGAGAAAAATGATACACGTGACTTTTAAACCTATAATCATGTATATATGCGGGTTTGACCACTAAAACTGCGTACATCGGGATGTGTA
The DNA here is from genome assembly GCA_001517045.1 of Pseudotsuga menziesii. Classification (NCBI taxonomy): domain Eukaryota; kingdom Viridiplantae; phylum Streptophyta; class Pinopsida; order Pinales; family Pinaceae; genus Pseudotsuga; species Pseudotsuga menziesii. The sequence continues at coordinate 417,470 of LPNX010438704.1, forward strand.
CAAAGTCCAAATCCTTTTGGAGTTTTCCTTGACATGGATCCAACTCACCTAACTCATGGCCTTCCATATGCCTTGAGATCGCTCAAATTCGACCTTTCATTACCCATTTGAAAAGCTATATAAGGAACTCCTTGGTACATTGAAGGGATAAGAGAGAAAATAGAGCAAAGAAACTATAGTCCATTGTTGCCAGAACTTATGCTTGAGTCTCCATCCCTTTGTCCCTTGGAGAACTTTTGTGTTCTTCCCAAGCTTTACTTTTGCTTGTGAGCTTGCTATCTAGAGATGGAGGATTAAAGTGGCGGAGGCCCAAGTGGGAGATTCAGTTTCTCCGATTCACAGATGTGCCAGCAGAGATTGTAGATGTGTGTTTGAATGAATCTGTTATCCATTGGATGATTTCAAATGTTTATACATTGTTGATTATATATTCTAGAATAGATATAACACCATGATATATAGAATGCTTGTATTGTTTACTTGTTGTCGAGGAAGTAATTTATCAATTCAAGCCGAAGTTGGAAAGCTCAATGGGGATCTACTTCCACCGTCTAGAATAAGGTACGAGGTCTAATCCTTTAGTGTTAGACATTTAATTTCTATTGCATATTGGAAAGGATTTTTTTTGGAGTCAAGTTGTCTGTTGTGGTACCCCAAGCCATAGGAATTTCTCTCCATAACAATCTTAAAAAACATCTTTTATTTTAATGGATGGGATATTTCAGAATTGTACTTATGAATATGAATCAAAGTAATGGTTTTTATTTAGACAGAGAATTTTTTATTTTTTTTTATAGATTTTAAGATTTTGTTTATATTATCATTTTAAAACTGTATGAGAAGAGATAACTGGTTCGCCCAGGTCGTCGCCATTTGTTGGCAGTCAGCAACAACCCCTTCATTTTTTCTGTAGCAATGAAAAATGATCAGTTCTCTTCTATGATTAATTTTTTTTTTTAAAAGATTACAAAAGAGTGCCTTCATAATCTTCGATTCTGAAGGTACTCTCAATTATAGAAGAGTTAAGAGTCGTATTAGAAATTTATGAAAACACTTTCATAAATTTGACAAATTAGCAGCTGTCAATCTTGTAAATTTTATATATGATCAATTTTATCATTTTCATCCGATTATATATATTGATTTAGGAGATTTAATGTATAGTATGCTAATTAGTTTTTAATGAAGATACATTTTGAACTGGTTTAAAACTTGGTTTTGATAAGATATTTATCATCATAAGTTTTTGAAATCCTTATAACTAAGGGTGATTTATTAATTAAAATATTTTCATTGAACCTAAGGTTTAGATTTCATATATAACTCAATCTTTTAGTATCATATCATTGCATTGTAAAATTGTACATATATATCATAAAATATCTAGAGTGTATATTATTTTGAAATTTTCATTTGTCAAAGATTTCATATTGTATACTTTCGCTTCTAACATCTCATATGCAGTAGTTTTAACCCAACTAAATCAACAAAATAATGAAGTGCTAATCTCCTTTATGAGTTCAAATTTTAAAGGTGTTGAGCTTAATTACCATGAAGTTGATAAGCAAGATTTTGCTGTTTTTAAAGTTGTCAAACACTTTCATCCATATTTATTGAAATCTAAAATGAAAGTGATAGTTCCTAATCCTTCAGCCAAAAATTTGTTAGTGCAAAAATATTTAGGTGAAAAAAGAGCACCATGGATGACATCCCTTCAAGAATATGACTTGGAAATTAAACCTTCAACGATAGTCAAAGGTCAAAGATTATGTAAACTAGTTGTTGAAACTGCTCATGTACCTAATAATAATGCTGAATCTATCATTGATGAGGTTTTACTTACAAGGGAAATCTACTTCTATCCTCCACCACAGGATTCTTGGTATACAGACATGAGAGTATTTTTGGAAACAGGAACTGCTCCAGATTACTTGGAACCTAATAAAAGAAGAGCACTTAGATTGAAATATTCTCCTTATTTACTAATTGATAACATCCTTTTTAGGAGAAATTCAGATGGAGTGTTGCTTCGATGCCTGGACAAAGATGAAACAGAAGTGATTTTGAAGGAGTTACATTTTGGACCGGCAGGGGGTCATTTTGGTGGAGAAACTACTGCACATAAGATTCTTAGAGCTGGATATTACCGGCCTACCCTATTTCATGATTCCTATGCTTTTGTCAGAAAATGTCAAGAATGTCAACTTGTTGTAGAAAGAGTTAAGAAACCCGCTTTCCCTTTACAACCTGTTTCAGTAGAAAGACCTTTTCATCAATGGGGTATTGACATAGTAGGACCAATAAACCCTCCCTCTTCTATGCAACACAAGTATATAATAACTGCAACTGATTATTTTACTCGTTGGGCAGAAGTTGCTCCATTAAGGGTTGTAAACACCAATCAGGTTATATTATTTTTAGAATCCTTTATCATAATGAGATTTGGTGTTCCAGATTCCCTTGTCTTTGATAATGCTTCATACTTTTCATCAGTTGAGTTAAGTCAATTTGCCTTAGAGAAGGGAATAAGGGTTAGGTATTCAGCTAACTATCATCCTCATGGAAATGGTTTAGCTGAATCAACAAACAAAAAATTATTGAAAATTCTCAAAAGAACTATTTCAGCTCACCGTCATGATTGGCATATAGAATTATTTAATGCCGTTTGGGCAGACAGGGTAACTCCTAAATATGCAATAGGTAACTCACCCTTCTTCTTGGTTTATGGAAATGAAGCTATTTTACCACCAAATTTATTTTTAATTTCATTAGAATTAGCTCAGTTTGTTCAAGATGAAGATTTTCCAGAAATGGAAAAAAGGATCAATACTTTGTTAAAACTTGAGGAAGAAAGAGAGAAGTCAAAACAACATTTTACAAAACATCAACAAATTGTGAAATCCTGGTTTGACCAATCCTCAAGCTCCAATCTAGAATTTCGGGTGGGAGACTTAGTTTTAAAGTGGGATAAAGTTCATGAGGAAAAAGGAGATCATACTAAGTTTTAAAATATTTGGTTAGGTCCCTTTTTTATTTCTGAAAAGATAGGTCCAAGTACCTTTTGTTTGCAAACACTAGAAGGATAGTTCGAAACATTCCTAGTGAATGGACTGAACTTGAAAAAATATTTCTGTTGATATTTTAGACCCTAAAATGTATATAATTTGTTTGATGTTTGTAAATAGTTTTATATTTCAGTATAAAATGGTTTATATTTTGTAGAAATAAAGGATGGTGATAAATTCATAAAGCTTATGTAACTTTCAAACATCATTCCAATATTGCAACCAGTTCTGATTTTCTTAATCAAATATTTCATTCGCATTAAAAACTGTCAAATTTCTGTATATATAATCAGTCATTAATTTACAGATGTCAACTGAAGAGATTAATGTAAATAAATAAATATTCAGTTAAAAAAAAAAACCTGTTGGATCATTAGTTTAAAAATTATGATATCAGATTGAAATCTTCAAAATTTGTTCAGGATGATCAAAGTTTCTTGAGTCTATTAAGAACCTATCATTATTTTATTTATAAGTATTACTCAGATTATTCCTCACTCTTTTATTTTTCTTATAATAGTTGGGATAGCTAATTAATGTCTTTTTCAAAACTTGTACTTTGAAAAACTCTTATGGATCTCCACTATCAGTCTTCTAAGTTATTTACAATCTGAAAACGTTTTAGAATCTGTTCCAGCTAATAAAATGCTAAAATGAGAGACATAAGGTCTTAGTAATAAGCCGATCTGATCAGGATCATAAATGTCACTAGCATGACATTATTAGGAAACTAATAATGGCTCTTGGTCACAAGGTCAAGAGATAGGGGGTCTCATCACGAGCCAGCCTAATCATGATCATGAGTTCTGTCTAGGATAACTTCATTTCTGATCACCAGGGTGATGGCTCTTGGTCAAATAACCAAGAAACAAGAGGTCTCATCACGAGCCAGCTTGCTTATTCTAGATAGTTCTTGTGAATGATGCTATGACATTGGGATATCATGCCTAGATAGTAGTCTTTAGTCAAAATTATTTTTTAAAGAAAAGAAAAGAAAATTATTATGTTTTTGGAACAGATTCTGGAAATTTTTCGGAAAAGTAAATTTATACATCCTATATTAAAGGTGCAGATTATTTTTACTATGAAGTACTTTGTTTTGATCACGATATTTCTAAGCTTATCTTTAACAAGATCTTTTATTTTAATGGATGGGATATTTCTTAATTGTACTTATGCATATGAATCAAAGTAATGGTTTTTATTTAGACAGAGAATTTTTTATTGTTTTTTACAGATTTTAAGATTTTGTTTATATTATCATTTTAAAACTGTATGAGCAGAGATAATTGGTTCGCCCAGGTCATCGCCATTTGTTGGTAGTCAGCAACAACCCCTTCATTTTTTCTGTAGCAATGAAAAATGATCAGTTCTCTTCTATGATTAATTTTTTTTTTTAAAAAGATTATAAAAGAGTGCTTTCAGAATGTTCGATTCTGAAGGTACTCTCAATTATAGAAGAGTTAAGAGTCGTATTAGAAATTTATGAAAACACTTTCATAAATTTGACAAATTATAGCTGTCAGTCTTGTAAATTTTATATATGATCAAATTTATCATTTTCATCCGATTATATATATTTATTTAGGATATTTAAGGTATAGGATGCTAATTAGTTTTTAATGAAGATACATTTTGAATTGGTTTAAAACTTGGTTTTGATAAGATATTTATCATCATAAGTTTTTGAAATCCTTATAACTAAGGGTGATTTATTAATGAAAATATTTTCATTGAACCTAAGGTTTAGATTTCATATATAACTCAATATTTTAATATCATATCATTGCTTTGTAAAATTGTACATATATATCATAAAATAGATAGAGTGTATATTATTTTGAAATTTGCATTTGTCACATAAATATAATCATAATAGTTTTATGAGCTTTGTATCCTATCACATTGTGTTTTGAGACATAAGTGATTAGGATTTCATAAAGTATTTAAAACTATATTTTGAAATAAATTACATGTATATATATGGTTTGGGTGCGAATGGTGATGGCTATTTAGTTGTAATTTTAGAAACCCTAGGAACATTATGGATTATTATGACAACTCCACATCATCCTGTTTATGAACACAATTGCCTTCCACGTGTAATTCTGGGTTATTATCAATTGATAGTTATGATTAAGGTATAGGATTCGTATGGCTAAATTGATAACATTTATTTACAAGGATCACTGCATAAAGATTGAATTCGTATTGGCATGAAGATTTGATTGAATTGTTAACACCTATCAATCTAATTTACAGCTGTGAGTTTAATTATGAAATCATATCAGTGGAATTCAATTCCATAAACGACTGATAGTCATTCCTATTCATGATGTTGTACGAGTCCATCATTCTAGATTGGGTGTTATTAATGTTTTGATTTATAAATTGAATGATTTCTGATATGAAGCATTATTTAGATACTGTTTTCTGAAGAATTGAGTTAGTTGTTGCTAGTCTATCCATTTATCATAGCAAAAAACACTGGATGTTGTTCTCATCATTTCCAAATTTGGTTAACATGGCCAAAATTGGGGTTCTCGTTTCTGTCATGTATGAATCAATTCAGGATTTGACATTTCGCATAATGCCTTTTACTTGGGTGCCTATTCCTTCGATTTTCAACCCATAACCAGAGGTGCAATGAGGAAACAATGGCTCCTCTCAGCCGATTTAAAATTTTAGGGCCTGAGTTGGTTGAAGCCGATGAGAAAGTCACTCTATTGTTCGAAAAGATTGGATGGGGTCAGTTTTTCAAATGTTTTAGTGGCCATAATGTAGAGGTCACCAAACAATTTGCTATGAGTTTTAGGGAAAATGTAGCTCAGATTGGGGATGTTAAGTTTATAATTGATGAGGATAGGATTGCAAAAGCTATGACTATTCCTCAAACTGGAGAACATTGGTTTAAAGGAGGAAAGGTTGATAAGAAAAAATGTCGATCATTGCTGTTACCCTTACCTGCCAATGCAAAGTTGAAGATTGGGGTTTCAGTTAAATTTTTAAAACCATAATGGCGAGCATTTTATGAAATATTAGTCAGGTATGTATTTTGTGACGGCCAATTCTCTCATCTACATTATTATCATCCGCGATTACTATTATCATTGAAAGGTTGTAAGCTCAATCTTCCATTTTACTTACTACAAATTCTGAAGAAAATGGCACATTCAGTACAAAGTACCATAGGAAATTCTGATAGGAGTTTGTTCCACCACGGTCTGATTAAACTTTTAATTCAGCATCAGTTGTCTCTTAGCTGTAAATCTTGGGATGAGTTTTTGGTTGAAAATAAACTAGGGTCAACACAGTATTGGCCAAACCCTCCCCCTAAAACTTGTAGGAAGCGTAAAGCTCCAGCAAAATCTGAAGTGGATGATATTCATAAGGCTGAGTTAAGGGATAATAAACTACAGGAAGAAAATTCACCTATAGGTACTTGTATTAGTAATGATGGAATCAAGAAGGTCGATCCCTGTTATGTTGAGACAAACTTGGACCAATCCCTATCTGAAAAATGCTTTAGTACACCTACAAAGGTGGATGGTATATTGACAAAAAATGAAGATGTTGATGCTGTTAATCATGAAAACCCCTCTGAGTTATGTTCTCCTAAAAAAATTCGTGATGAATCCATGCGAAAAATTGAACAGTTAGCACAGGTTTGTTGTGACAAAGGGGGTTTTGAGCCAAAAGGTCTTGTGTTCGTTCGTACACAAAGAGTCACCAGAAGCATGAATACAATAACTACAGCCTCTGTTCCTGCAACCACTCAACAGAATGCTTGGCCAATTATTGTCCATCTTGAGGATGATGTTTCATCTTTGGTTCCTGAAACCATGCATATCGATGAACCAATTATCATAAAGAATAATCGTGAAAAATCATTGGCCAAAAATGTTACTGAGCCAGGTAAGTTTGAAGCAGCCCCATCATGTACAGATGCTTGTGGTTTTGGCCCTGAGCCATCGTTTATGAGCATTCCATCACCGGATCAAGATGTGAATAATATTGATTCTTCTCAGTCAGATGATTCATGTCGTTAAAAGGAAGAAGAAACCCTCCAACAGGTCCTTGACAAAGTATACGAAACCAAAATCGCTGAATTGAAAAATGAATTAAAAGAATGTCAAGAAAACACAGCCTTAAAAGAGGAAGAAAATAAAAAATTCAGGGAAGAATTACTAAATTGGGTTAATAGATGGAAGGACATGAACTTGAAGATGAATCGATACAAAAAATCCAAAAAATCAATGATAGACACAAACTAGCACTTGCTTGAGCAAGTAGATCGACAGAAGCTAATAATCATTAGGCTTAAAGCTAAACTTTCTGAAGCCAGAAGAGTAATCAATCTACAAAATAGAGCCTGATGTTGTTTCTAATTTGTTTATATGGTTTATCTCTTTTTTGACAGGTAATAAAAAAATTTAAGAGCATGTCTGCAAAATTGTAATTTGTTTGTTTTATTGTTATTTCTGTTAACATGGTTTTAATAAAAAATTTATCTTCGTTTGTACAGGTGTACATGGTATCACTATCCTCAACAAACACAAGATGTTTCGAATCATAGTTGGCATACGTTGATGCTTCTGGAAAGATTGGAGTTTCAAGATGGTCACGAATATGCCAGTCCCCATGAATCAGGAGATAATACAGGCTAGTTGTTTTATTGACAGTTTTTATCCCATAGTAATGTTTGTGACATGTGTCTTTTTGAAGAGATTCGATGCACTTAAATAGGGATAAGAATCCTATGCTATTGATTATAGCACTTATTAGGAACTGAAATGAAAGACTAGGGGGGTTATATAAACTAGTAATTTCGATGTAATTGAGGATGGAGTATAGGAAGAAACAGATCATTGAAATATCATTTTAGTACTAGTTTTATCTCTTTACTAGGGTTTTATCTTCGGAGGAGAGTGACTAGAAATTCTCAGATTGGTATCACTGTTCGGTACTATTTTTGAATACTTTTAAATATATTTCAATATATCATCTTCTAGTTATACTATTGATACAGTTATACTTGGTTATGATTGTATTCATTATTTGATATTACACTCTGTCAACACAATATTGCTATTTGAATGAGTATGTTATTATAATTGAATTAACCAATATTTCTATTGAAAATTTGAAACTTAATAATATACATATTTATGTTTGTTTTGATTTCAATTGTATTATGGAAATGTTTTCATCATGAACATTATCTTTTATTCAGATATTTAGTGTTGGTTATTAATTGTTAATTAATAAAACATTCTAGAAAAGTTTAAAGTAGTTGTCTATTTTTTTAAAAATTATCTGTTATGGTAAATATATAGCAGAATGATTTAGTGTGAATGGTTTAAATAATTTCATTTAAATCTTACCCATTTATCTTTCTGTTTACTTGAAATATTAATTGATAATTAATATAATATTTAAATTTCTCTCAGCTAGGATAGAATAATTTAGTTAAGTGTTATTTTAGTGTAGTTTATATTTAGGAGTTGTTAAATAGGATTAGGTTAGTTTCACAATAGTTATAATAGTTTTTTTTAAAATTTTGAATATTCGAAACAAAATCCTAAAAAATCGAAGACTTTATTTAAGAAAGCAATTCTAGGATAACTTAGGTAGTAGAAAACTAATTTTAGGGTTTATTTAGATAGAAATAAGATTAGCATAATTTTTTACTGAATTTTAGTTTCCCCTTAAGAGAAAAATTCAGTTGGTAGCAGGACCATAACCTGCGAGATTTTTTCATCCCAAACACACTGGAAGCTGCTTTAAGCTACTTGTGTGGGATTAATCTCCTTAGGTGGCCAATGTAAAAAAATCAGGCCAACAAGACCTCCTCATAGTTGAAACTGGAAAAGGCTTCTTCAAGAAATTTGGAGGTCAGAAGTTGTTTGGGAGGTCTAAGGGTATAATCCCTAGAAAAAACGTTAGGATGGAAAGATGCCACATGGGTATGAACATGGTCATTGAGGGTGCTCTTGTTAGGGTTTGCATTATCTAATTCCCACTTAAATAGGTTTGTGTAGGGCATGAAAGGAGGTCGTGAAGCAATGCAGTGGAGCTGGGAACTACTAATTCTTGCATATGCGTGCTTGTCATGGGGGATTGTCAAGAAATATTCATTGTCAAAATGGTAAAAACATCATAAATTCGAACATACTAAATAAACCAAAAATCAAGGGCAAATTAGATATAGACCGTAGATCTAGTATAAATGAATGGCTGAGATCGAGATAGGAAAGTGTAATCCGGGATCGAAAAGGTCTGAAAGATTTACATTTTGTGGTTTTCACCTTCCTCATTCCGCTCGGAAAGTGGAAGTTGGAAAATAAATTATTAACCAATAAAAATTTATTAAAGTTATACCTTTTGCATTCCACATAGTGGAAAGCGGAAAGTGAAAAAATGAAAAAATGAAAAAGTGCGAAAATGATTTTTTTTGGCTTCTGCAACCCGCCTTAGCGGAAAATGAAAGTTGGAAACAGAAAATAAAAGTTTTATTGTGAACATGGGATTTACGTCTTCCGCAATATTCATAGTGTAAAGTGGAATTCCGAAACACAGCTTTTTATTGAAAGAAAAACAAGAATCCTATGATTCGCCTTAATGGAAAATGAAAGTTGGAAAAATGATTTTTTGGTAAACCTCCAAAAAAGGATTTCTACAATTCACCTTAGCGGAATGTAGAATGTGGAATTCGTAAATGCAAAAAAAAAATACTTATAAAAGAAAAAGGTGCTTCCTAAATCCACACAAAAAAAACAAGGATTATAAGGAAAATTTATCAAGTCCAAGACACTATACTTATAGTTTAAGGATTCCGATAAGAAGATCATGGCTTCAAAATCCAATTTAAAAATTAAAGGGGCTCCCATTTTAGAGGTACTAAAATGGGATCTGCTACTGGCAACAACATGTAGCTATCAACATAGAAGGACAATTGACATACCTCATGGTAGGGATACTCGTTAACCCAAAATATGTTGACCTAGGAAGTCCAATAGTAGACGTCTACATAGTAGGAAATCTAATTCCTAAAACCATCATTGATTTAGGAGCATCCATAGACATGATGACTCAAGATATCATGATCAAACTTGACATTCAAAACCTACTAATGCAAACTACTACAACTCCACAACTTGCAGAAACTTCTACAGTTTGTCTAGATGGCATATTAGAAAACAGTTGGTAACCATAGACACATTGCAGTATCCAATATATTTCATTGTTTTCCATACTAAAGATTATCTTAGTGGATACCCCCTCATACTTGGGAGGCCTTAGCTTGAAATAGTTGATGCACACATCAGATGTAGAAAGGGATATATGAATACCATGAATGGGTTAGAGACAAAGAAATTAATCTTATATTCTCCCTCCCGTGTTACATTTTTATCATTCAAGCTAGCATTATCTTAGGATATTAGAAATAAACACAAGAGACAAGAGACAAAGAATTTTCCTCGAGGAAACCATAAAGGAGAAAACCCCGCAACTTCCTCAGAGATAGAATGAGCACCAATGGCAACAGTAAAACCTGAAAACAAAAAGATGATTTCCAAATATTGTTCTCTCTCTCTCACTTGAGAGAGCTTCTCCTCTCTCACTCATGCACCCCAATGTGTGAGTGTGTCTGTGATAAATAGAGAGGATCACTCTCTATTTATATTCTTTCATTCACTTAATGTCCACTTTAACATGTTGGCCCCACTTAACAATTACTTACTAGAGCCAACATCTATAGGAGAGTATAATAACCCTAGTGCCCCACAACTGTAGGGACTTTGCCCTCCGATCAACAAGGAGGGTTAACCTTGACATAATTGAGGGGACTATTGCCCTGACTTACAATGGAGGGTTAAACTCAATGAATTTACATGACTTGTTTACATTATTGAATCTCCCAATTGGAACATCGGGGCATGACATGAATCAATTACATTATAGATATTTCCTGGAATAAACATCGGAGTACAATATATAAGATATACAAATGAATAAATTCTGAAGTTAGAAATGCATCAACACTCCCTCTTAACTAGGAAGGTATTCTCTTGACACAATTTATCAGCACAAGTCTTCTTCTTTGTATCATCGGGATCATCATCAAGTCATCTTCATTGCCAAGTCATCTTCATCTTCAATTCATATTAATCGTCAAGTCATCTTCATCAAGTCTGGATCATCATTGGATCTGGATCATCACAGGATCATCATCAAGTCTCATCACTTGATCTGGAGCATGACTAGATCATCATCAAGTTTGGATCATTACTTGATTTGGATTGTCACTGGATCATCATCATCATTATTACTTCTGCTCTCTCAATCAAATGGTGCTATCTCTTCATTCTTCTCGTCACAGGAATTTCTACAGAGCTAGCCCTTTTTCATGCTAGTTGTATGCCTAGCCTCCATGTAGGTCTTCAAAAACAGATCCAACCCTTTCTCATGATGGATGCACATCTACAGAGCCAGTCTTTTTTCATACTGGATGTATCATCACAGAGCTAGTCCTTTTTCATACTAGACGTGGCATCTACACAGAGCTATTCCTTTTTCATACTAGATGTGTCATCACAGAGCTAGTCCTTTTTCATGCTAGATGTGGCATCTACACAGGGCTAGTCCTTTCTCATACTAGATGTGTCATCACAGAGCTAGTCCTTTTTCATACTAGATGTGGAATCTACATAGAGCTAGTCCTTTTTCATACTAGATGTGTCTTCACAGAGCCAGCCCTTTTTCATGTTGGATGTGGGATCTACATAGAGCTAGTCCTTTTTCATACTAGATGTGTCTTCACAAAGCCAACCCTTTTTAATGTTGGATGTGGGATCTACATAGAGCTATTCCTTTTTCATACTAGATGTGTCTTCATAGAGCCATCCCTTTTTCATGTTGGATGTGGGATCTACACAGAGCTAGTCCTTTTTCATACTAAATGTGTCTTCACAGAGCCAACCCTTTTTCATGCTGGATGTGGGATCTACACAGAGCTAGTCATTTTTCATACTAGATGTGTCTTCATAGAGCCATTCGTTTTTCATGATGGATGTGGCATCATCACATACATCTATGGCATCATCACAGACATCTGACAATGGAAGGAACCAATCCTCTCACCATGTCACATCTCTTACATCTGACCATGGAAGGAACCAATCCTCTCACCATGTCAGAAAGGCACAACACTTACATCTGACCATGGAAGGAACCAATCCTCTCACCATGTTAGAAAGGCACAACACTTACATTTGACCATGGAAGGAACCAATCCTCTCACCATGTCAGAAAGGCACATAGACTCATCACTTCCTCTTGGAAGGAACCTTGATCTGGAGAACACCAAGCTTCTCCTTGAAGTACTCAAACTTCACTTTGTCCATTTCTAGCATAGAGTCACATCAGGGTTGATTACGTCCAAGGATAACCTACAATCTTTTCCAAGAACTATTACATCCGAGGACAACCTACAGGACTGATTACATCTAAGAAACCTACGATCTTGACTAGGATTTATGCTCACACAACCTGTCTCACCAGCTATGCTAGAACTCCCTCTTTCAAGAGATATCGATCTGGATCACAAACTAGAGCTTCACTGCTCCTCTCTGCATCATACCAAAGTGCAAGTTAGATCAATCAAATCAAATAGTAGTTTTCAAAAGAAACATACTACCTCCAAAATCGCAAGTGGCGACATATTTTTCCTCAGCTATACTCAGCGCCATGCAGGACTCCATCCTATCAAATCAAGAGATCACACCTTGTATCCCATGATGTTTCCATCTAATGCATGATGGAACTATGAACTTCCCTTCATGTATTGATACTGCATCTTAGACATTATTCATCTTGAACTGGTCTTCCCTTTATTCTTGGTTACTTCTTCATGGCTGGAAGGTTCTGCATCAATGATGTCGCTGCATACATCATATTATTCTTCATCTTGAATTGTCGTCACTTTTTCTTCGGAACAAGTCTCATCCTTCTTTGCTTGTAGGTTATTTTACACGATCTTTCCTACAAGTCAAATTCATTAGTTGTATGGTTAGAAACATTTCATAAGGTATATTCATAATGAAAAATTCTTTTGCATCAATATATATGATTATGCAACTATTTTAGCCATTACAACATTCATCCATATCTCTTGGAAACTTTCTAGATGCCTTCCATCTCTACCAGGACAACATTGATATTGTGCACTGATCCAATATGTTAGCAAAGAGGTTTCATTCTAGATAAGTAGCAATGAAGAGTTGTATAGCACCATGAGCTACTTACCCATCACATGCATATTAGTAGTATACTATCATTAATGCAAACATTTTATCATGCATAATACATCAATTGAATATAAAAAAATGCATAAAAAAAAACAATATCATGAAATGACAATTGAATACTTATCTTTATTTGTTTCATGGGTAGACTCCTTCTTGAGCCTTCAACTTCATCAACTTTTTCATTCATAATAGCATCGTTTCTTATCCAAATTCTAAGATGGATAAGAGATTATTCAAGAGTTTATTTCTTCATATTCCTCATCGCTTGAGGGATCTTCTTTGGATGGTGAGAGCTTGATCTTCAATTGCTCCCATCTTCTTTTCTCTTATTATGAGTCAATCTTTTTCTTGTGTGTGCTCTTCCCAGATTTTGCTGAAAGCAATCACCTCCTTCTAGCACACATTCCTTGAATGAATGAATCCCATGATCCTGGGAAGCCATTCAAGGTGGTTATCACAACTTATACATTCTCCACTTCTTCTTCTACCACTTCAAGTTGTTCTTTGATTTGAGAGACCCTTGTAAAGTATGTCTGTATGGTCTCTGCATTCTGGATCTTCACATTCTTCAATTGTTTTCTAAAATTCATCTTCCAATTTATGTTCTTTCCTTCAAATAGCTTGATCAAGGAATCAAACATCTCTTTCGGTGTCTTTAGGGAAAACACTTGTGGTATAAGGTGATCCATGATTGAATCAACAATGATATTCTTGGCCTTGACCAAGTTCTTCTTGTGCAAGGCTTTTAGCCTCATCTCCCTCTAGAACTGGAACCTATCTACTTGTGTAGATTTCCAATTCATTTTATTTAGAGATATCATATACTTCCATGCTTAGAAGTTGTCAACTTCACCAAGATTATCATCAAGCTGATGTAATAGATCATTTTGAAATGAGAACCTCAAATGAAAATAGCAAAAGATTAGATCTTACCGATTTTAGGTGTCCGTCCTGGTTCCGGAGCTGGATGATCTAGGGTTTGTCAGAGAAACCCTAATTTTAAAAAATTGTAATCTTTCAGATCTGATTGGATATAAATATAGACATATTCAAGGTGAGTTTTCCAATGTACTCATTTTCTGAAAACAATGGAGGGAAGCTCCCGAAAAAGGAAGCCCTAGTTTACCAATTTCTTCTATAGAAATGCCTGATATTGTTTCTATAGTATCTAAAAAATTACTACTCCTCTATGTCAATAACATCTCACTGACGTAGCCTCTCCCATCCCTGTTCCAACACCATAGGTTTCATCAGAATTGGTTTCACCAATTGGGACTTATGATCGTTTTCCCAAGGTGACATGTTTCAGAACTGTTCAGCATAGTGAAGTTGTACAGACTTCCACGTGTCACTGTTTCATCTTCAGGATCGAAAAATTCTATCACAGAAACTATAGTTTGTGCCCTTTTGTAACATCTTTATAAATTTCATTTGGACCTTTCTAGCTCGAGATATAGTAATTCTCCCCAAGTGTCCTGTTTAGGGATGAATCGTGGAAGAGGCTGGAACCCTAACTTGGAGGGATCATATCTCCTAGAATATATCAAATATGAGGCTGAACTTTGGACATAGTGTAAATCATTATTTTATCATCGGCCTATGAAAGTTTCAGCTCCTGATCCATCTCCAATCCATAGATATAGCGAATGTACCAAAAATTATTAGTTTAGTATTTTAGGTTTTTTCGGCTCGGGGTCAAACTAGGGTTTGACTTTCCCGAAGTTATACCCAACCAAAAATATCGACCCAAGTCTCTAAACTTTGATTTGGATGAGGAGAGAAATCCTATGTCCGGCTCACTCAAAAATTACTCTTCTGTAAGAAGCCCTAATTTTCCGTACCAAAAACTGAAAATGCTTGAAATCGAATTCCGCTTAGACAGAAAGATGCGCCCTTCAATGGAGAGTCAAGCTAGCATACTTTTGCTAATGAATTGTGGTGAGATACCAAAAAAGTAAGAAGCCATAGCTTCTACAGCTGCATAGTGTCTTCTTATTAGGTTAACTCTGATACCATGTTGGATTTTTATCATTCAAGCTAGCATTATCTTAGGATCTTATCTGAGAGAATAACATGCACAACAATAAACGCAAGAGACAAGAGACACAAATAATTTTCCTTGGGGACACCATAAATAAGAAAACCCCGCAACTTCCTTAGAGATAGGATGAGCACCAATGGCAGCAGTAAAACTTGAAAACAAAAAAAGATGATCTCCACAACTTGTTCTCTCTCTCATGCTTGAGAGAAATTCTCCTCTCTCACTCATGCACCCCAATGAGTGAGTGTGTGTGTGATAAATAGAGAGGATCACTCTCTATTTATATTCTTTCATTCACTTCATGCCCACTTTAACATGATGGCCCCACTTAACAATTACTTACTAGAGCTGACATCTCTAGGAGAGTCTAATAACCCTAGTGCCCCACAACTGTGGGGACTTTTCCCTCCGATCAACAAGGAGGGTTAAACTTGACGTAATTGAGGGGACTATTGCCCCGACTTAGAATGGAGGGTTAACATCAATGAATTTACATGACTTGTTTACATTATTGAATCTCCCGATCGAAACATCAAGGAATGACATGAATCAATTACATTACAGATACTTCCCGAAATAAACATCAGGGTACAATATATAAGATATACAAGTGAATACATTCCGAAGTTATAAATACATCAACAACCTCACCTCATTTAGATATTGAGAAATCTCAATGGAAAATAGAGGAAAATGATTTTGATCAGCCTATAAATCATTTTTTATTGATTTATTCTTCCTTAGCACTTAGACCCCCACATGCAGGTACAATAAATTTTAATTTTATCCAGAATATGTATGATAGCCCTATCTGTTTTGGAGAGAACCATACTTTTTCAGATTTGGAAGTTGTGGAAATGGAAGGGCCCATATGGTAGAAACTTTGCATCATAGAAGAAATGGAAAAAACTACCAAAACAATAAATATTACTCTTGATAGAACATTAAAAATCAACAACCATTTGTCACCTCAACAAGAAAAAAAATTGATTCATATCCTCACTAAGTACCGAATAGACTTCACATGGAGTTATCATGACATGAAAGGAGTTGATCCAATTATTTTCCAACACCACATATACATTAAGGATGATGCCACTCTTGTTAGGAATCCATAATGGAGAATGAATCAAGCTATATGAGATATTGTCAAAATAGAACTGCAAAACCTACTCGATGCAATATTCATGTACCCTATGACAAACAATGAATGGATATCACCACTAGTGATTGTCCCAAAGAAATGAGGTAAATGGAGGGTCTGTATAGACAATAGGGAACTAAACAAAGCCACAAAGAAGTATAAACTTCCATTATCATTCGGTGACTAGGTGTTACATACCCTACTAGGGAAGAAATTATTGCTTTCGTAGATGACTTATTGGATATAACCAGATTCAAATTCATCTAGCAAACCAAGACAAGATTATGTTCACCTATCCACGAGGAACCTTTTCCTATAAAGTTCTTCCTTTTGGACTTTGCAATGCCATAAATACCTTTCAAAGTGAAAATTTGAGTAATTTTGTTGATTTCATCCATAAATACATAGAGATATACATGGATGATTTTACCTTGTATGGAGACAAGTTTGAGGAAGCTCTCATAAACTTGGAAAATCTCCTTAAAAGATGCATAGAAATGAACCTTTTCTTAAATAATGAAAATGATTATTTAATGATGGATGAAGGAGTAGTGTTAGGGAACTATGTTTTGAAAAAGGAATCACTTTAGATCCTGCAAAAAACCAATTTATAATCAACTTACCTCCCCAACAAAAGATAAAAAAAGTTAAAATTTCTATAGGACAATATGGACACTATAGAAGATTCATACAATATTATAGTAAAATAGTTTCCCCCATGTTTTCATTAATGACTAAATATGTAGAATTTTAGTGGGATGCTAATTGCTAGTAAGCATTTGAACTAATCAAACAAAATATTACATAAACACCTGCCTTACAAGGAATGAATTAGGAAATCCCTTTCCATATACATTTTGATGCTTTACACAAAGCATCGATGCATCCATATGATAGGAAAAAGACAAATTTCTGTATGCTATTTACTACATCAATAAGAACCTTGTAGGACCAGCGATCAATTACACTGTCATAGAGAAATAATTCCTTGCAGTCATCTACTTATCAATGAGTTCATACAATACATCACTGGATATCAGGTATTCATCCATAATGATCACTTAGTAATTAAATATTTGATGAATAAGATAGATTTCAGTTGTCAAGTAATATGATGGGTTTTACTATTGCAAGAATTTGATATAAATATGGTAGATAAACTAGGGAAAAATAATGTGGTAGCATATTTGTTGTCCATACTAACTCATGTTGTAGATAAGGAGCTAATAGATGATGCATTCTTGGATGAACACCTTTTTTCCATATTTATACAATCTCCATGGTTTGTTGAAATTGAAAATTATTTGGCTACTAGGAAATTTATTCAACACTTCACTTACAAATAAAAAAGAAAAATAAATAGAAAGAGTGCTCCATTCTCATGGATCCAAGGATATCTTTATAGAAGAGGACCAGACCATATCTTGATAAGGTGCATATAAGAAAACAAGGTCCATGATGTTATTAATGCTTGTCATGATGAACTATTGGTTGTTTATCCCAATCTTCCAGATTTAGAGATGTTATTCATTCGTGTTTGTACCCCAGGTGCACTCTACATTCATTCCACAACCTTGGGGTTCTGGGAAGTGCCTCGAAAAAGGGTGTTTGGGGGCAAAGCTCCCAAGAATTGTTTTTTGGGATGTTTGTTGGCCAACAGTTTTGCAGACCCATGGTATTGGGTTAACCGTAGTATTTTCCCATTGTATTTCCTCTATACAAGAAAAACATTGTAATACGGTCATGCATGGTATTGTAACATTGCAAACAATATCTATAATTGTGTGAGAGAGACTATGAGAGAGTGAAGAGGAAGTGCAGTGGTATTGCTGCAGGTTGTATCCCTTCATATTTATGGATATCAGGTCATGTGCAATATTGCACAAGACTAGATATTGCACATGAAGTGGGAGTTTTGAGCATGTATATGAATAATCTAGGTAAAGAGCATGGGAAGGTAGTACAGTGGATTCTCAGGTATTTGAGAGGTACCACTTAAGCATTATGTTTTGTAGGTTTAGACATAGTTCTACAGGGATATGTTTATGCAGATATGGTTGGTGATAAAGACAGCAGGAGGAGCACCACAGGGTATGTGTTTATTGTGGGTGGAACATCAGTAAGTTGGATTTCAAAACTGCAACAGGTTGTTGCACTTTCAACAACGGAAGCAGAGTATGTTGCTATTACAGAGGCTAGAGAGGAGATGATTTGGTTGCATAGGTTCATGGAGAAATTGGGTAAGAACCAAGAGAATAGTAGGTTGTACAATGACAACCAAATTTCCATTCATCTTGCAAAGAAATCAACCGTTCATTCGAAGACTAAACATATACAACTCAAGTACCACTTCATAAGATCTGTTCTAAATGAAGAACTGTTAAGACTGGAAAAGATACATACTAGCCAGAATCTTGCAGACATGTTGACAAAGGGAGTAACCAAAGAGAAACTAAGTTCCTACTCGGTTTTTGTTGGCATTCAAGCATGAAGGTGGAATAAGAAATTCGCCAAGTTCAAGGTCTAGAGCATAGTCCAGTAAGTGCAACAACAGTGGAGTTGCTGTGATTAGTCTTCAAATGGGATTTTGTTGGTTGTGGAGCTTGATCTTCCAGATTCATAGATGTTATTCAATCGTGTTTGTACCCTAGGTGTACTATACACTCGTTCCCCAACCTTGGGGTTCAGGGAAGCGCCTCAAAAAAGGGGTTACAGGGGCGAAGCCCCCAAGAATTGTTTTTTGAGATGTTTGTTGGCCAACAGTTTTGTGGACACATGGTATTGGGTTAACCGTAGTATTTTCCCATAGTATTTCCCCTATAAAAAAATATCATTTTAATTGGCCATTGTTATAGCAGATTTCACCACTCTAGGTGAATCACACTTTGTATGGCCTTCCCCTGTCCCGCTGCAGACTCCATAGACCCCACAGACCACTTTTTGTCCTTTGATGTTTCCTTGATCATCCCTAAAAACATATGAAAAATGATACACGTGACTTTTAAACCTATAAGCGCGTATATACGCGGGTTTGACCACTAAAACCGCATACATCGAGATGTGTGCATAATACAAATACTTTTGGAGTTTTCCTTGACATGGATCCGATTCATTTGACTCCTGGCCTTCCATATGCCTTGAGATCGCTCGGATTCGACCTTCCATTACACCTTTGAAAAGATATATAAGGAACCCCTTGGTACATTGAAGGCATAATAGAGAATTGAGAGAAAAGAAACTATAGTCCATTGTTGCCAGAACTTATGCTTGAGTCTGCATCCCTTTGTCCCTTGGAGCACTTTTGTGTTCTTCCCAAGCTTGTCTTTTTCTTGTGAGATTTCTATCGAGAGATGGAGGATTGAAGTGGTGGAGGCCCAAGTGGGGGATTCAGTTTCTCCTGTTCGCAGATGTGTCGACAAAGGTTGTATCTTGTAATCTCTGATTTATATTAAAAGAAATATCTTTTCCTGTCCAATAATGTGTGTTTGAATGAATATTTTTATCCATTGGATTATGTCAAATGCTTATACATTATTGACTATATATGCTAGAATATATCTAACACCATGGTATATAGAATGCTCGTATTGTTTACTTGTTGTTGAGGAAGTAATCTATCAATTCAAGCTGAAGTTGGAAAGCTCAACGGGGATCTACTTCAACCGTCCGGAATAAGGTACGAGGTCTAATCCTTTAGTGTTAGACATTTAATTTCTATTGCATATTGGAAAGGATTTATTTTTGGAGTGAAGTTGTCTGTTGTGGTACCCCAAGCCATAGGAATTTCTCTCCGTAATAGAATTGGTGACTCCGCTGGGGATTTCCTAGTAGTTGTCCTTTGGGGGTTGTTTTCGTGGCATTTAATGAATTTGAATTGCTCTTTCTCTCTTGTTTCTGTGTCGGGTCTGGGGGCATGTATGCCTGGTAGAGTCTGATTGGTGTGAAGTTTGTCTTATCCTGTTTGTTTGCCTTTATTTTATGCACCTTTCTTCCTGTACGTGAGTTTTTGACTTACGGTCGCGTATACACGTGGGTTTATCTTCGATTTCCACGTATACACGCGGGTTTAATGCGAACAATCGTGTATACCCTTGATTTTTCCTTTTTGTGGAAGATACTTGGTTGCTGGGTGAATTTTTATATTTGCTGAGTCTCCTTTGTCACTGCTTGGGTCTGTTTAGACCTCTGTTCCTAACCAGAAACGTTTTTTTTAGGCTAAATTTTTCTTTTTTAAGAAGGTTCTTGTCATGGCATTTTCGATTTTTTGTTTGAGATTAGTGCATTAGAGTTATTTTACCGTAGTGCTTTGCTTGAGTACTGTTTGGGTGTGCTTGCAGAGTCTAGGGGTCGTAGAATCATTATTTTTCTTTTTGCATCTCTTTTATTTTCAAAAAATTCAAAAACATTTGCTTATCATCATGCATTGCATTTTACACTTTGCATTGTACTTGCACTAGATTTGATTTGGAGTACTAGTTAGGACTTCATATAGGAAAATTTGCATTCATCATTTGAGGAAAAATTGTGCATTTCACATAGTAGCATACCCTGTTTTCATGGACACAATGCATTTGCATTGATTCTTAGGTGTGCATTTTACTTCATGTCGCATCATAACACCATTAGTTGCACGACCATATCCCGTTTTTGAGTAATAAAGCCAACTAAAATCAACGCTAAATTAAAATGAACTACACTCTTTTCTTTTCTAGGTGCACCAACAAGCTTAGGTTTTAGGATCTTGGAATAGTTCATTGTAAGTCAATTCTCCAAGATCACTAAACAACAACATGTATGTGTCTGTCTAGGTGAGTGTGTGAAATCCTTGATATAACCAGTGTTTCTCAGGATCCTCCTCTCAAAAGGGAGTTAAGCATGAGGCAGTGTGAGCGATTATTGATTGGGATGACCCCTAGTCATAACTGAGTAGCACTGGAAATATTTCTAGTATTGTATTCATATCTGGGGGCTCTTTCGAGAGTTTCGGGCTTTGCTACCCTGCCCAAATGGTTAATCCCACCTGCGACTGTCCGCCTAAGCATTGATTATATTGAGGTGACCTTAGTGGCCTTACCTAGGATATCAAGGGGGTACTTTGCAGGGGTTATTCTGCGGGTGTCCCGGCCATGTTGGGGTCCGACAGCACAGTCGCTTTACGCGTTGAAGCTAAGGGCCACAATAATTGGTTACATACCTCCGCTTGTTGTGTATGGGAGTCTCAAGCCTCTCCTAGGCGAGACATACCTGCTTCATTCAAGAGCTCAGTTATCCAGCCCTTGTTTTCTTGCATTTGGCTTTAGATTTTATTAGTGATTGCTCTGTGCATGATAGTTGGCCTAGGGTTTACATAAATAGAGAGTCTTTGCTATTTTTTGAGTCATTGTGTATTCGAGTGCGGTTCTGCGTCATTCTCGTCATTTAGCAGGAATTTCGCCTTCTACTTCTCCTCCTCCTTTGGGAGAGAGACCTAGACAGTCTAGGCAGACTATGTCACACATTGATTCACACACCATGGGAGACCGTTTAGAGGATATTCCTGAACCACCTCCTCCCATTCGCGTAGACGATGGGGAATTTAATCCTACTTATGATCCTTCACCCAAATTAGCTGAGTTAGGTCCTGTGATTTCTGAGACAGGATCCATGCATGATAGACCTACTCACTCTAGGGCTGATTCCCCATTAACCCGTTACCGGTATGGAATGCTGGAGGACGCCGAGACTCATTTTGAACCTGCCAGCACTAGCTATGGTAGTTATGCTATGTCTGGTTTCCCTACACATGATTCGGCATTTCATGTCGAATCTGACTTCGATCCTAACACTATGCCTGGGGGCACCCTCATTCCTTACCATGCAGAGAGGTTTGGGAGCACTAGTCACATTGCACCTTCCGTCCCAGTGGTGGAAGTTACATCATATATCCCTCCTAGGTCTAGATTTAGCGATCCGATTAGGATACCAGACCCAAGACGAGTGATGATAGGAGGTAGTACATACTTGATTGCTCAGATCCCTTCGTCCTCTATCTCTAGTTCTTCAAATGTCCACCCTCCACCTTATTCACATGGTCCTTCGAGTTGTCACATGGCTACGAGTCAGGTCCGTACTGCAGTTACTAGACCAATTGTGTCTCAAGTTTACATACCGCCCGTTGCTTCGAGAGGCTATGTAAATGCTTCTAGAGGTCATATTACTACTTCCGCAGCATATATCCCTACTTTCGGTATGTATATTCCTACTTTCGGAGCGTATCTTCCTACCTATAGAGTGTCTCATGGGGCATCGCATGCGATGACCTATGGACCCTATTATGGAATGTAGTACGGACAGGGTTCTTCACCTTATGGAGGCGGGTATCAACAACCTGCTTACTCTCCTAATTATGGCTTTGTAGCTCCTACTAGTGAAGGTCCACCGTACTATGGTGCTTCCACGCCACCCTATATGGGTTATACGAGAGGAGGACACTATGGCCAAGGCCATGGTGGTAGTCAACCCTATATGAATCAGGGAGTGGTCCATTGACCTCATCATCCTAGGCTCCCTTTCCTCACGACGCTTAATCTTCCAGACTTATCGAGACTGACGAACAATCCTGTGGCTCATGACCTAGCTTGGCCGGCTGTCCCTACCAAGCTTCCTTTAGACATACCTAAGTTCGAGGAAAAACCAGGAGAGGATCCAAGTGAACATATTACTATGTTTCACCTATGGTGCTCTTCAAATTCATTACATCGGGACTCAGTCCATTTGAGACTATTTCAACGCACCCTCACAGGGCCTGCTGGGAAATGGTATATAGAGTTACCTAGGGGTGCTTTCACTTTGTTCGATGACCTTGCGATGAATTTTATTAATCACTTCCAGCTACCAATGCCCTATGACGTTGGTACTGAACTCTTGTTGACATTTCGGCAAGATAAACCCACACATATTTCTGATCATTTCCAAGAGTGGCGTAGACGGAAGAGGTTAATTAAAGATTTTATGCTGCCGGAATTCCTCCTCGAGTGGTTCCTCAAGTCATTATTGCCGTATATAGTGAAGGATGTTTCCACATCTAGAGTGTAGAATGAGGAACAAGTGATTTTTAGGATGCAGGAACTGGACTTGATCTATGCTCAGTCCGGTTTGTTGTATGAGATTATTCCCAATGCTCCTCATTCTAGTTTCGATCCCAAAGTCAAACCTGGACCACATGCCGATGGCATTGTGGGTTGTGCAAGTGCGAAACCTGCATATTCGATTGTAAAACAAGTTGGTCAGTTTTCAATCAACCAATCTGCTTCAAGACAAGCTACGGATTCATCTCAACCCGTCCAAACGGTGAATGTACTTTCTATGTAATCGTCGGACCAGAAGGGTAACCAGCAACCCGGGCAGAATAGAAAAAAGGGTAAAAATAATCGTAAGGGTGGGAATAAGAATGAGAATTCTAACAATAATGACAAGAATGGTTGAAATTCTGGGGGGGACAAGTAAGCTAAACGTAAGGTTAAGTTCCCTTGCAAGTTGTGTAAGGACGATCACCTCACTTACTTATTCCCTCGTATTGAGGAAGCTTCGAGATTCTTGACACAGGGCTCAGCTGTGCTAACTAACCCTTTACCGCATAATCAAAATATGAACTCAAAGTCCCATGACCAATATGATGATGATCATGATCCCTTGGAGACTAGTGGTCGTGGGTGCATTAATATGGTCCGCGCTGCGAAAGTTGTGACGCGTGCGAAATATTATGGTTTGTCACAACCCAGCCCAAGCAAATAGCCTGATCCACCAAGATCCCCTTTGCATATTAAGAAACCTATGGATAAACCTAAGACTACACCTCACATTCCTAAGGGAGTCCTTAAGTGTTCAGGGCATAATCCAAATGCCCGAGCTACCCAGAACTATTCAGTTGTCGAGGATTTGGGCCATACTCCTTGTGAGATGTTT
This sequence comes from Pseudotsuga menziesii, assembly GCA_001517045.1. Taxonomy (NCBI): domain Eukaryota; kingdom Viridiplantae; phylum Streptophyta; class Pinopsida; order Pinales; family Pinaceae; genus Pseudotsuga; species Pseudotsuga menziesii. Next base: position 441,974 of record LPNX010438704.1, read on the forward strand.
GCATTGGAAGTGCTTCAGAGTTGTGCTTCGCAAAGGAAGGCATTGATTTCTACCCTTGGTGTGAACAATGATGATTCTTCCTCCGTGATTAAATTTGAAACCGATGGACTTCAGCCTTGCTTGCCCTACTATGTGTCTCTTTTGGTGCATGTAGAATGTCTTAATATGATCGTCAAGCGTACTGTGATTGATGAGGGCGCTGCTGCTTCTGTGATGTCTTTATCCTGCTGGAAGGGTCTGGGTTCCCCTGAGCTATCTAAATCAGTGACCATGTTAACTGCGTTTGATGGGAGATATTTTAGGCCGCACAGTATCCTTCCTTCCCTTAAATTCCATCTAGGAGGGAAGACCATTGCGATAGAGGTCGAGGTGGTTGATGCACCCCTTGACTACAATCTCTTGTTGGGTAGGAACTGGATGTACAGCATGCAAGCTGTTGCTTCTTCCTTGTTCTGCGTTGTATGCTTTCCACATAATGGGAAGATTGTAACGGTTGATCAAATGAAATTCAAGAATCCGTCTGTTACTGCATCATCGGGAGCTTCGATCCCAATCGTTGAACATTCTCAGCCGACAACTGGGAGTGTGGGTGTAGGCATGTACCCATCCCTTATGGGGAGCTTTAGTTTTCCTGCACCGATCCTCATGATAGGATCTAGTTCTGATGAGGCTTCGACATCTACGAGATTGGTGTCTTTTTTCACAAGTCATATGGAAGATCCTTGGATTCTTCCCACACCGAGTACTTCGAGTGAGCCCGTCGTGATGAACGTGCCATTGCCTGCAGCCATGATTGCTTATCAAGCTAATCTGGAGTCTGCTACAGAGCCTAGTCCTTCCTCTTCATGGACAGAGGAGGAGGACCCTTATGTGCTGTTGGCATGGGTAGTACAGTCTTCTCATGCACACGACTACCTTGATATGGTTTTCCCTTCGGATGAAGCGATTATTGAGGCTATGTCGGGAGTTGAGCCACCATGGGAGGAACTCCATCATAGATCGTATTTTCTTCCAGAGCTTGACCGTTTGGAGCATGAGGATTTTAGGGCGGTTCTTAGTCAGAGAGTTGGTAGTCCTGTGGTTCCATTAATCTCTCTTGGTCTGATGGCTGATGGAAACATGGCGAACATATCTTCAACGATTCCTATCAACATCTCTCGCAATCTTGGCATGGCAGAGAATGTCTATATTGGGGCGGAATGTTCCCATGCTGAGATTCTGGACTACACCGAGCTATTTCAGGAATTTTGTGATATTTTTGCTTGGTCTTATGACGAGATTCTAGGTATTGACCCTCAAATTGTCGAACATGAGATTAAGACTTACCCCAATGCTAAGCCTGTTCGACAGCGTTTACGCGCGGTGAATCCTAGGAAAGAACCCGCCATTAAGGCAGAGATAGAGAAGCTGTTGAAAGACGGTTTCATCTATCCCATTCCCTTGATGGAGTGGGTTTCAAACCCCATTCCAGTGGATAAGAAGTAGGGAACGATCCGTATATGCACTGATTTTCACGATTTGAATCATGCCTGTCCTAAGGACAACTTCCCCACACCATTTATTGATTAGATTTTGGATGAGTGTGCGGGTAGCGAGGTGTTTTTCTTCATGGATGGCTTTTCCGGGTATAATCAGATATATATTAAACCTGAGGACCAACATAAGACCGCATTTATCTGTCCTTGGGGAACGTTTGCATATCTAAAAATGCCTTTCGGCCTTAAAAATGCTGGAGCTACATAGATTTTGGATGAGTGTGCGGGTAGCGAGGTGTTTTTCTTCATGGATGGCTTTTCCGGGTATAATCAGATACAGATTAAACCTGAGGACCAACATAAGACCGCATTTATCTGTCCTTGGGGAATGTTTGCATATCGAAAAATGCCTTTCGGCCTTAAAAATGCTGGAGCTACATTTCAGCGGGAAATGACCTTAATCTTCCACGATCTCAAGTCTATTATTGAAGTATTTTTGGATGACCTTGCTGCTCATTCTCGTATGAGAATGCGTCATCCCTATCACTTGAGATTGGTATTCGAAAGATGCCGACACTATTCAATTAGATTAAATCCTCATAAGTGCATCTTTTGCATGAAGTCAGGTCATTTGTTAGGATTCATCATTTCGAAAGAGGGTATAAGAGTCGACCCTTTGAAGGTTGAGGCAATACTTCAGTTGTCTCCCCCAAAAAATATTCGTCATCTTCAGTGTTTGCAAGGCATGGAAAAATTCTTACGAAGATTTGTTGTCAACTTTTCCAATTTGACTAGAGGCTTCATGCGTCTCTTGAAGAAGGATACTCCCTTTGATTGGGATGATCGAGTGTTACGGAGAGGAATTCCTATGGCTTGGGGTACCACAACAGATAGCTAGACTCCAGAAATCAATATTTCCCAATATGCAATAGAAATAAAAACATCTAACACTAAAGGATCGAACCTCGTACCTTATTCCGGATGGTTGAAGTAGATCCCCGTTGAGCTTTCCAATCTTCGGCTTGAATTGTTATAGCACGTCCTCAACAACAAGTAAACAATACAAGCATACTATATTTCATGGTGTTATATCTATTCTAGAATATATAATCAATAATGTATAAGCATTTGACATATTCCAATGGATGCAACATTCATTCAAATACACATTACTAGACAGGAAAAGATATTTCTATTAATATGAATCAGAGATTACAAGTGACAACCTCTGACGGCACGTCTGTGAACCGGAGAAACTGAATCCCCCACTTGGGCCTCCACCACCTCATTCCTCCATCACTTCGATAGCAAGCTCACTAGCAAAAGGAAAGCTTGGGAAGAACACAACAGTGCTCCAAAGGGACAAAGGGATGCAGACTCAAGTATAGTTCTCGCAACAATGGACTATAGTTTCGATACTCTCAATTCTCTCTTATGCTTTCAATGTCTCAATGGGTTCCTTATATAGTTTTTCAAATGGACACTGAAAGGTCAAATCCGTGCAATCTCAAGGCATATGGAAGGTGAGGAGTCATATGAGTCGGATCCAAGTCAAGGAACGCTCCAAAGGATTTTGGATTATGCACACATCCTGATGTACGCGACTATAGAGGGAATATCCGCGTATGTACGTGGTTATCGGGGAAAAGGCCGCCTATATCATTTTTCTAATGTTTTTAGGGATGGTCGATGATACATCAAAAGACAACAATTGGTCCATAGGGGCTAATGAGTCTGCAGCGGGACAGGGGAAGGCCATACAATGTGTGATTCACCTAGTGTGGTGAAATCCGCTATAACAGATGCCCCCTAATGTATGAGATCAGAGGGGTTATACGATGGCCGAAATACATTATAAGTCCATCCCATAAATGAAGTGATGAAGGTACCCAAATGGAAGACCAGCCACCCAATCAGCATAATACCATAATACAACTCTGCGTATAACTGCGAATACATATAGCAGTCCCGGATACATAAGATACAATGGCTATGAATAGGCATGAAACATGATAACACATATGTGGTCATCGCCACGTACAATATACATAGATCAGAATCTCCATGATGAAGATATACAAAGTACAATGGTCTCCACAAAGGCTGAAGATATATAACAAATCAATATCTCCATAGTGGTTGGAAATATCTGACATATACTGGAACAAGTCACGAGAGCTGAAATCTCATGAACACTAGCACGATCAAGGAGGTAGCATATAGTGGATGCCACCAATCT
>LPNX010438704.1:445846-467148 GCA_001517045.1 Pseudotsuga menziesii
AACAAGAGCATAATGGCGTATGGTGACTGAATGAAGGCAGCATAGACTTGATATACAAACTGGGACATCTCTATGACGCAGGAGGAATCAATAGAGGCTCCATAGGGACTGGAAGCTTAACCAGTCGGGGGAGATAAAACTCAGATAATGAGTACAGCTCCTAAGTCAAACTATAACCCAACCAATGGATGTGATATACAGTGCTCTGTTCGAAGGCGACACGACTCGACAGCTGCCAAAGATAATATCTTTTCTTGTCCGGCTTTTTGGTTTTTTGATTTTTTTGGTCTTTTTTAGTTATTTGAAAAGCTTGAAAAAAGAATAAACTAGCTTTATAGTTACAAACTAGGAGGAGACGAGTGTCATTTAAGGAAAACAAACTAGTTCCAAGCAGTGGAACATACCTATGCTCAATGCAAGGATACATGTGTAGGATATCGACACTCGGGGGAAAATCCCCTCCCGGTAAAAAGGGAATCAAGCTGCGAAGGATATAAATAAAGGCTCTACATGGCTAAACATGAGACAAGCTCGGGCTATATGGCTGAAACGCAATGTCAGGGAAGCCAGCATAAAGCTCAATAAGACAGGCAAAGCTCATGATAATGCATTCACAACTTGATATAAGGGGAGTCTGGGGGGTCATGGCCAGCATAAGATCAAGAGGAGTATGAGGCTCTTGCTAAGTGTCATGGCAATACTATACAACGGACTCCCACACCCTAAAGGCGGAAACATCGGCATGGGCACCAAATGCAAATAAGGCACTAACTAGGGTACCCATGTAAGGTGAGTCTCTACCACTCATATCATGCCACTTCTATAGCAGCAAGAAGGTTCTGTGACATAATAGAGTGGGTTCGTACCTAAGGATATAGTGACATGGTCATAAGGTCATGCAAAATGCAAACGGTGGTGAGCCTAACCTATATGCCAGTGTAGACGTTATACCTGAGATCAGTACGAACAGGTCAATCCAAAGGCTAAAACAACGCTGAAAACGGTCTTCTACATCACAGATTAGGTCAGAAACGGTCCAAAAAGGTTAGAAACGGTCAAAAATATAGGAAAGGGGGTAAAAATTTTCAAATATTTGAAAATTTTTCTATAAATAGTAAAAAATATAAATCATTTGAAACTTTTACCCATTTGAGCTTTGATATTCAACTGCGAATTCCAGGAGATCCAACAAGCAGAATTCACAACCGATTCTTCCAGGTATTTACTCATGTTCTCTGCTTGCATTTCAATACAAATTTTATAATTTTTCATGGTCAAATGAATTTTTAAAGGCCAAACTTACATGAGTGCTACGGCCCACGCGGGTATCGAGATTTTTTCCGCGTATAGGGCTGGCTATACACGGAAAAGGGACCAGAAACCGTGTACATATGTGGTTGTTTCCAAAACAGCCGCGTATGACGTCGTGCATAAAGATTTATAAGAATCTAATGGACATTTTGGTCAACTTCTCATGCAGGATGGTGCTAGAGTGGCGAGAATGTGAGCACGGTGATGTAGAGGAAGCAGTAAGGGCTGATAGAATGGCTCAAGAAGCTATAAGAAGATGCAGACTCTACAAGTTTTGGTGCCTAGGAGGCTTGAGGGCCAAACCAGGACTACTACAGATGCTTGTAGACTACTGGGATCCGGACTCAGAGTCCTTCCGGCTAGACGGTATGTCCCTGACCATTGAGGTGGAGGATATCTACTTTATCACAGGTCTATCACGGCGAGGTGAGATGGTGAACCTTCATGCCCGCGGAGGGCCAGGTCATGGGCTGACTATCGACGAGTACATAGCTGTGTACTGCTACCCAGAGACGGAGAAGGTGGGGAGCCAAGTTCCCACCAACGCTATACAGGTACTGGGCCTAAAGGCCATACTACTGACGCTGGGCAGGATAGCAGGCTAAGCATCACTCCATCAGGCCTCTCGGCCACTGATGTTCTATGCGGTGAAGTGCATGACACCGACCATCTATGACTAGAGCACTTCCCTACTGAGCAACATGAAACATCAGCTCAGTGAGTGCAAGGCAGGTAGGATACGGAACTTTGGGTTCAGCAGTATCTTGAGCACGTTTTTCTTCGAGCGTGTTCCAGGATTGAGCCCTAGAGTGGATGTTCTTCTCCACCGGGTTCGAGATCCGTCCCAACGATGTTGGGCAGACGCGATGCGCAGACTGGGGGGTGGTAGGGTGGCCAACCCTTATCCAACACACTTTTTTCCATGGTGGTGACGACAGATTTTTTCCATAGAGGACTACCCTTATGCAGGGATAGACTTCCGGGGAGACCTGGACATGCCATTACCACCAGGGTCAGCATATGGAGACATAGGTAATGAATCTCGACCCTTACTCTTTTTTAAAAATTTTTGAAGTATTTAATTTTTTTGTGTTTTCTTGATTAATGGAATAAAAAATACATGTTTTTGGGTGACAATACATAGTGACATCTACCATTCATGTGCAGATGTGGGACCACAGCGACTAGAGGGCTTCCCACGTCATAGACAGAGGGGAAGAGGAGACGATATCACTGGTGTGGATGCAGAGCGAACGCTCCAAAGCATCCATACCAACTTTGTGCGACTGACTCACAGGATTCCCATGGCGCAAGTCGAGGACTTGCCTGAGGCTATGCAGAGACAGGTGGTTGGTGTACCATGCACATGGGTGCGTTTATTCCGGCGGCTAGCTAGAGCCGTGGTGACATATCATGATCACAACCCTCATCCACCTCCACAGGACTAGACACTTGGGAGTGTATCTATTTTGTACTACCGTGTATATGATGGTGGCTTTCAAAGCCCCGATTTTGTATTATGACACTATGTATTACCACATTTTTGATGTATATAAAAAAGTTTTATGGTGATCGGTTTATTTATTTACATGTGTAAAAATTGCGTTTATGATTAATTTATAATGAATGAAATAAATGCCATTCTAACACATAGTTAGCATATGAGTCAGCAATTTGATTAAAATTTCTTGGAATGTGTATATATGTTATGTTCTCAAATTGCCGTTCTAGCAATCTCACACGTAAGAATCTCCTCAGTAACGTCGGATCTCTAATATGGTACAAACCATTTAGCTGTGACACTACTAACTCTGAATCAAGACATACCTCAAGAGAGAGAACACCATGCGAAATGGCATCCCGCAGAAGCTCGAAAACGACACTATATTCAGCAACATTGTTGGAATATGGCCGTAGACATACACCTCCTGAAGACAGTACATGACCCATAGGAGTAAAAATCACCCAAGCAGCTGAGGCTGAGTGTTGAGTGTGACGGCTTGCACCATCCACAAATCCTATGTAGGTGGAAGATTCCATTGACATCTGCCACAAGAAATGGAAACTAATCACAAACCCGATCATGATAAACAAGACCTAACTATGCAAAAAAGTTGTACAATAATATACAACAAACAGCCTTGGATAAAGATCATGCATAGTATTTCTTAAGATAGAGCCCATTTCTAGGCTCTGTCAAGACTGTCCCTTCATAATCCACTAACTCATAGGCACCCTTCTCTAATACATGCTTGACCACGTAAGGACCACGCCACATAGGATTGAACTTCCCTGCCCCCAAGGGTTCTTTCAATTGATCCCACAAAAGGACCAAGTCTCCCTCACTAAACACTCTCAGATGGACAGACTTATCGTATTGGGCCTTCACGTGACGCTTATTAACCTCTAGAGTCACTAAGGCATCTCTACGCTGCTCATCGAGTTGCTCAAGGTGAACCCAACGCTCCTCCAAAGGCGAAGTGTCTGGTAAGAGTTCCATGGCTAACTTCAACGAAGGAATCTCACATTCAACCGGCAATATTGACTCCACTCCATGAACAAGCTGATATGGAGAAAAACCAGTGGTAGTCTTTACCGTGGTTCGGTATGCCCACAATGTAGGGTACAACATAATATGCCAATTTGTCTTGCTTTGTGCGATGGTTCATTGGAGAATAGACTTAAGTGATTTATTCATAGCTTCAACCTGTCCATTCGCTTGAGGATAGTAAGAAGAGGAGTGCTCTTGCTTATATCCTAACTTGTATGCCAACTCTTCCATCATACGATTCTGAAAGTGCGAGCCATGGTCAGTGACAAGCTCTCTCGGAATCCCGAACCTAGAGATGATTTGGTTGAATACGAAGTGAGCGGCTGTCTCACCGTCGGATTTTACTGTAGGCATTGCCTCAGCCCATTTCGTGAAGTAATCGACAGCCACTATGATATGATGGTGCCCCCCAGCTGAAGCTGGGTTGCAATCCATAAAATCTATCCCCCACTTGGTGAAGGGACCGGCGGTGATAATAGGGTGTAACGGGGCAGGCTTCGAGCGCATGTTATGTGCAAAAACCTAGAAAGGGTGGCATCTCTTGACCTCTTCAATACAATCCTTGAAGATCGACGGCCAGAAATATCCTGCTCTCAAAATATTTTGAGCTGTAGAAATCCCAGATAAATGACCACCACACGCCCCTCTGTGGCGATCATTAAGCACTACCTCAGCCTCATCATGAGTTAAACAATGTCGTAAAAGGGAATCTACTCCACGGCGGTACAAAGTATTGTCCACTATGAGGTAGTTCTTGGAAACGTGACGTAACCGACGTCGCTCATCTCGCGAGAGGTGAGTAGGGGTCCTCTGCGTTTGCAAATATACTATGATATCACCGTACCATGGGTCAGCCGTTGAGATCAAGAAAATGTGTTCATCAACGAACATATCTTCACATACTGACTCCTCAGCCTCGCTCAAAAAATCTTATATGAGCTCTGCAAAGATTAAAGATTTCTTCGATTTTGCCGAAACAAACTCGAGATCAAAATATTGCAGAATGAAAATCCATTTATTATATTTTCCCCCAATCATCCTACGTGTGAGGAAGAACTAAAATGGATTGACATGGGAAACAACCAAGGTTTGGTGAAGGAGAATATAATGTCTCAAATGCTGCACCGCATGTACGGTGGCTAAGGCAAGCTTCTCTACATGAGAATACCGAATCTCTGCGTCAATAAGGTTTCAGATCAAATAATATATGACATGCTCCTGGAGCTCCTCATCCTCTTGAACCAAAACCATCCCAATCGTCTCTAAAGATGCGGCCACATATAATAAGAAATCACAGCTATAATCCAGAGGACTAATCACCGGGGCCGATGCTAGAGCTCGCTTAAGTGCATCGAAGGACTCCTGGGATCGCTCATCCCATTCAAAGGGAGTATCCTTCTTCAGGAGACGCATGAAACCTCTAGTCAAATTGGCGAAATTGACAACAAATCTTCGTAGGAAGTTTTCCATGCCTTGCAAACACTGAAGATGATGAATATTTCGTGGGGGAGACAACTGAAGTATTGCCTCCACTTTCAAGGGGTCGACTCTTATACCCTCTTTCGAAACGATAAATCCTAACAACCGACCTGATTTCACACAAAAGATGCACTTATGAGGGTTCAATCTAACATCATAGTGTCGACATCTTTCGAACACCAATCTCAAGTGATAAGAATGACACATCCTCATGCGAGAATGAGCAGCGAGGTCATCGAAAAATACTCCAATAATGCACTTGAGATCGTGGAAAATCAAGGTCACCGCCCGCTGAAATGTAGCTCCGGCCTTTTTAAGGCCGAAAGGAATTTTCCGATATGCAAATGTTCCCCAAGCACAAATAAATGCAGTCTTATGTTGGTCCTCAGGATTAATTTGAATCTGATTATATCCGGAAAAACCGTCCATAAAGGAGAACACCTCACTACCAGCACACTCATCCAAAATCTGATCTATAAACGGTGTGGGGAAGTTATCCTTAGGACAGGCACGATTTAAATCATGGAAATTAGTGCATATATGGATCATTCCTTGCTTCTTATCTACCGGAATGGGATTTGAAACCCACTCCATCAAGGGAACGGGATAGATGAAACCAGCTTTCAATAGCTTCTCTATCTCTGCCTTTATGGCAGGTGCTTTCCTAGGATTTACCGTGCGAAAACGCTGTCGAACAGGCTTCACATTGGGGTAAGTCTTAATTTCATGTTCGATAATCCGAGGGTCAATCCCTGGCATCTCATCGTAAGACCAAGCAAAAACATCGCGGAATTCCTTAAACAGCTCGGTATACTCACGAATCTCATCCTGGGAACAATCCGCCCCAATGTATACATTCTCAATTGTACCAGGGTTGCAAGAAATGTTGATAGGCATAGTTGACGATATGTTTTCCATGTTTCCATCATCCATCTGACCAGGAGAGCTTAATGGAATCATGGGCCTACCAGCTTTCTATCTAAGAATCTCCCTGTAATCCTCATGCTCCAAAAGGTCAAGCTCTGGAAGGAAATATGATCTATGATGAAGTTCCTCCCATGGTGGCTCAACTCCCGACATAGCCTCGAAGATCGCTTCATTTGAAGGGAAAACTGTATCAAGGCAATCATGGGCATGAGAAGACTGTACTGCCCATGCGGGCAGCACATAGGGGTCTTCCTCTTCTGTCCGTGAAGAAGAAGAACAAGGCTCTGCAGTAGATTGAAGATTAGCTTGGTAAGCTATCATGCCTGCAGGCAAGGGCACACTCGTCTCAATGGCTTCACTCGAAGGAATCGATGAAGGAAGAATCCAAGGATCTCCCATATGACTTGTGCGAAAAGGCACCGATCTCGTAGACGTGGAAGCACCATCGAAACTAGCTCCTATCATGAGGACGGGTACATGACAACTAAAGGTTCCCATGAGGGACAGATACATACCTACACCCACACTCCCAGTTGCCGACTGGGAATGTTCGACTTTCGGAACCGCAGCTTCTGAAGATGCACTAACAGGTGGATTCTTGAATGCCATCTGATCAATCGTTACAATCTTCCCATTATGAGGAAAGCATACAACGCAAAATACGGAAGTCGCAACGGCTTGCATACTATACATCCAATTCCTTCCCAGTAAGAGATTGTAGTCAAGGGGCGCATCAACCACCTCGACCTCTATCGCAATGGTCTTCCCTCCCAAACGGACTTTAAGAGAAGGAAGGATACCGTGTAGCCTAAAAGATATCCCATCAAAAGCAGTTAACATGGTCGTAGACTTTGACAACTCAGGAGAACCAAGACCCTTCCAACAATACAAAGACATCACAGAAGTAGCAGCGCCCTCGTCAATCACAGTACGCTTGACGATCATATTAAGACATTCTACATGCACCAAAAGGGACACATAGTAGGGAAAGCGAGGCTGATGTCCTGCGGTTTCAAACTTGATCACTGAGGAAGAATCATCACCATTCACACCAAGAGCGGAAAGCAAGGCCTTCCTTTGCGATGGAAAACTCTGAAGCACTTCCAATGCAGACATCGCACAAGGAGTATGACCCAAGTCCTCGACAACTGAATATTTCTGAGCGGCTCGGGCATTTGGATTATGCCCCGAACGCTTAAGTACCTCCTTAGGAATGCGAGGTGCAGCCTCAGGTTTATCCGCAGGTTTCTCAATACGCAAAGGGGTTCTTGGTGGATCAGGTTCTTTGCCTGGGTTGGGTTGTGACGAAGAATAATCTTTCGCACGCGTCACAACTTCCGCGGCATGGACCATATTAATGCACCCATGACCACTAGTTTCAGGTGGATCTTCATCACTAGATTGATCATGGGACTTCGAGTTCATATTTTGGTTATGCGGTAAAGGGTTTGTTAACACAGCTGGGCCCTGTGCTATGAACTTCGAAGCTTCATCCATCCTAGGGCACAAGTAAGTGAGGTGATCGTCCTTACAAAGCTTGCAAGGAAACTTAACCTTACGTTTATTCTGCTTGTCCCCCCCAACATTTTTATTGTTCTTGTCATTATTGTTGGCATTCTCATTTTTATTCCCACCCTTCTTATTATTGTTTTTACCCTTTTTTCGATTCCGTCCGGGTTGCTGGTTACCCTTCTGGTCGGACGATTGCACAACAAGTACATTCACCGTTTGGGCGGGCTGAGACGAAGCCGTAGCTTGTCCCAAGGTAGATTGGTTGATTGAAAACTGAGAAACTTGTTTTACAACCGAACCTGGAGGTTTCTTACTTGCACTACCCACAATGCCATCGGCATGTGGTCCAGGTTTGACCTTGGGATCGAAACTAGAATGAGGGGCATTAGGTATAATCTCATATAACAAACCAGACTGAGCATAGATCAAGTCTAGTTCCTACACCCTAAATATGGCTTGTTCCTCATTCTGCACTCCAGATGTGGAAACATCCTTCGCGATATACGGCAATAAAGATTTGAGGAACCACTCAAGGAGGAATTCCGGCGGTATAAAGGCTTTGATTAATCTCTTCCATCTACGCCACTCCTGAATATGATCAGAAATATGGGTGGCTTTATCTTGCTGAAATGTCGACAAGAGTTAGTACCGACATCATATCGTACTGGTAGCTGGAAGTGATTAAGGAAAGTCATCGCAATGTTGTCGAACAAAGTAAAGGCACCCCTAGGTAACTCTATATACCATTTCGCCACAGGCCCTGTAAGGGTGCGTTGAAATAGTCTCAAACGGACTGAGTCCTGATGCAATGAATTGGAAAAGCACCATAGGTGGAATGTCGTAACGTGTTCACTCGGATCCTCTCTTGGTTTGCCTTTGAACTTAGGTATGTCTGAAGGAAGCTTGGTAGGGACAGCCGGCCAAGCCAGGTCATGAGCCACAGGATCGTTCGTAAGTCTCGATAAGTCAGGTAAATTGAGTGTCACGAGGAAAGGGAGCTTAGCATGATGAGGTCTAGGGACCGCTCCCTGGTTCATATAGGATTGATTACCACCATGACCTTGGCCATATTGACCTCCTCCTGTATGACCCATATAGGGTGGCGTGGAAGTTGCATAATGAGGTGGACCTTGACTAGTAGGAGCTACAAAGCCATAGTTAGGAGAGTAAGCAGGTTGTGAATCCCCGCCTCCGTAAGGTGAAGAGACCTGTCCATACTGTGCCCCATAGTAGGGTCCATAGGTCATCACTTGCGATGCCCCATGAGACACTCCATAGGTAGGAATATACATTCCGAAAGTAGGAATATACATATCGGAAGTAGGGATATATGTCGAGGAAGTAGCAACCTGACCTCTAGAAACATGAACATAACCTCCCGAAACTATGGGTGGTATGTAGGCTTGAGACACAATAGGTCTAGTAATCGTAGTACGGATCTGACTTATAGCTACGTTTCGACTCGAAGGACCACGAGAGTAAGGTGGAGGGTTTGCATTTGAAGAACTCGGAAGCGAGGACGAAGGAATCTCTGTAAGAAGATATGTGCTAGTGCCTATCGTCACTCGTCTAGAACTTGGTATCGCTATGGGATCACTAACTCTAGACCTAGAAGGTATATAAGATGTAGCTTCCACCACTGGGATGGAAGGTGCAATGTGACTAGTACTCCCAAACCTCTCCGCAAGGTAAGGCATGGGAATGCCCCCAGGTATAGTGTTAGGGTCAAAGTCGGATTCAACATGAAATGTCAAATCATGCATAGGAAAACCAGTGGTAACATAACTACCATAGCTGGTGCTAGGAGGGTCAAAGTGAGTCTTGGCATCATCCGGCATTCCATACCGGTAACGGGTCAATGGGGAATCTGGCCTAGTGTGAGCAGGTCTATCATGCAAAGATCCTATCTGGGAAATAACGGGATCGATCTCAGCTAGGTTAGGTGAGGGATCATATTTAGGAGTAAATTCCCCATCGTCAATACGAATAGGAGGAGGTGGCTCAGGAATAGTCTCTGAATGATCCTCCATGGTGTGTGAATCAATGTGTGACACAGTCCACCTGGACCGTCTAGGCCCCTTTCCTAAAGGAGGAGGAGAAGTGGAAGGCGGAATTCCTGCTAACAGACGAGAACGGCGCAGAACCGCACCCGACTCCACAATGACTCAACAAAAAAGAAAAGACTCTCTATTTACGTCAACCCTAGGCCAACTAGCGTGCACAGAGCAATCACTATAAAATCTAAAGCCAAAAGCAAGCAAACAAGGGCTGGATAAGTGAGCTCCCGAATGTGGCCGGTATGTCTCGCCTAGGAGAGGATTGAGAGGCCCTTGTCACCACAAGCGGAGGTTCGAAACCAATTATTGTGGCCCTCAGCTTCAACGCGTAAAGCGACTGTGCTGTCCGACCCCAACCTGGCCAGGACACATGCAGAATAACCTCTACACGTACCCCCTCCATATCCTAGTTAAGGTCACTAAGGTCACCTCAATATAATCAATGCTCAGGCGGACAGTCACAGGCGGGATTGACCGTATGGGCAGGGTAGCAAAGCCCGAAACTCCCGAAAGAGCCCCCAGATACGAATACAATCCTGGCTATATCGCTAGTGCTACACAGTTACCAACCAGGGGTTATCCCGATCAACAACCACTCACACTACCTAGTGCTTGACTCCCTTTTGAGAGGAGCTTCCTGAGAACGCTGGTTATACCAAGGATTTCACACACTCCCTGGATAGACACCTAGTTGTTGTTGTTTAGTGATCTTGGAGAATTAACTTTCAATGAACTATTCCAAGATCCTTAAACCTAAGCTTGTTGGTGCACCCTAGAAAATAAAAGAGTGTAATTCATTTTATTTAGCATTGATTTTAGTTTGGATTTATTACTCAAAAATAGGATATGGTCGTGCAACTAATGGTGTTATGATGCAACAAGAAGTAAAATGCACACCTAACAATCAATGCAAATGCATTGTGTCCATGAAAACAGGGTATGCGTACTACGTGAATGCACAATTTCTTCTTCAAATGCTGAATGCAAATTTCCCTATATGAATTCCTAACTATTACTCCAAAGCAAATCTAGATCTAATGCAAGTACAATGCAAAATGCATAATGCAATGCATGATGATAAGCAAATATTTTGGATTTTTTGAAAATAAAGAGATACAAAAAGCAAAAGAATGATTCTAACCACCCCAGACTCTGCAAGCACACATAAACAACATTCCAGCAAAGAACTAAGGCAAAAGGACTCTAATGCACTAATCTCAAACAAAAAATCAAAGATGCCATGACAAGAACTTTCCTAAAAGAAAAAAATTTAGGCTAAAAAAATGTTTCTGGTAAAAAACAGAGGCATTAATAGACTCAGGCAGTGCCAAAGGAGACTCAGCAACTAACAGCATTCACCCAGCAATCCACTATCTTCCACAAAAAGGTAAAAAACCAGGGTATACGCGACTGTGTGCAGTGAACCCGCGTGTATACGCGACTGTAAGTAACAAACCCGCGTACAGGAAGAAAAAGATGCACAAATTCCAGGCAAACAGATAGGCTGAGACTAAATTCACACCAATCAGGCTCTACCAGGCATACATGCCCCCATACCCGACACAGAAACAAGAGAGAGAGAGAAATTCAAATACATTGAATGCCAAAAGATCAACCCCCAAAGGACAATTACTAGGAACTCCCCAGCGGAGTCGCCAATTCCGTTACGGAGAAAAATTCCTATGGCTTGGGGTACCACAACAGACAGCTAGACTCTAGAAATCAATCTTTCCCAATATGCAATAGAAATAAAAACATCTAACACTAAAGGATCGAACCTCGTACCTTATTCCGGATGGTTGAAGTAGATCCCCGTTGAGCTTTCCAATCTTTAGCTTGAATTGTTATAGCACGTCCTCAACAACAAGTAAACAATACAAGCATACTATATTTCATGGTGTTATATCTATTCTAGCATATATAATCAATAATGTATAAGCATTTGACATATTCCAATGGATGCAACATTCATTCAAATACACATTACTAGACAGGAAAATATATTTCTATTAATATGAATCAGAGATTACAAGTGACAACCTCTGACGGCACGTCTGCGAACCGGAGAAACTGAATCCCCCACTTGGGCCTCCACCACCTCAATCCTCCATCACTTCGATAGCAAGCTCACTAGCAAAAGGCAAGCTTGGGAAGAACACAACAGTGCTCCAAAGGGACAAAGGGATGCAGACTCAAGTATAGTTCTGGAAACAATGGACTATAGTTTCAATACTCTCAATTCTCTCTTATGCTTTCAATGTCTCAATGGGTTCCTTATATATCTTTTCAAATGGACACTGAAAGGTTGAATCTGTGTGATCTCAAGGAATATGGAAGGCCAAGAGTCATATGAGTCAGATCCAAGTCAAGGAACGCTCCAAAGGATTTTGGATTATGCACACATCCCGATGTACGTGACTATAGAGGGAATATCCACGTATGTACACGGTTATCAGGGAAAAGGCCGCGTATATCATTTTTCTAATGTTTTTAGGGATGGTCGATGATACATTGAAAGACAACAATTGGTCCATAGGGGCTAATGAGTCTACAGTGGGACAGGGGAAGGCCATACAATGTGTGATTCACCTAGTGTGGTGAAATCCGCTATAACAGCAAGCCCAGGAGTCCTTTGATGCACTCAAGCGAGCCCTAGCATCGGCCCCGGTGATTAGTCCCCCAGACTATAGCCGTGATTTCCTATTATATGTGGCTGCGTCTTTAGAGACGATTGGTATGGTTTTGGTTCAAGAGGACGAGGAGCTCCAAGAGCATGTCATATATTATCTGAGCTGGAACCTTATTGACACAGAGATTAATTATTCTCATGTCGAGAAGCTTGCTTTAGCTACCGTACATGCGGTTCAGCGGTTGAGACATTATATTCTCCTTCGCCAGACCTTGGTGGTGGCCCATGTCAATCCATTTTTATTCGTCCTCACCCGTAGGATGATTGGGGGAAAATATAATAAATGGATTGTCATTCTGCAAGAATTTGATTTCGAGTTTGTTTCGGCAAAATCGAAGAAGTCTTTAATCTTTGCAGAGCTTATATCGGATTTCTCGAGTGAGGCCGAGGAGTTGGTTTGTGAAGATACTTTTGTTGATGAACACATCTTCTTAATCTCAACGTTAGACCCATGGTATGGGGATATCATAATATATTTACAAACACTGAAGACCCCTACTCACCTCTCACGAGATGAATGACGACGATTACGTAATGTCTCTAAGAACTACCTCATAGTGGACAATACTTTGTACCGCCTTGGGGTAGATTCCATTTTACGACATTGTTGAACTCATGAGGAGGCTGAGGTAGTGCTTAATGATGGCCATGGAGGGGCATGTGGTGGTCATTTATCTGGGCTTTCTACAGCTCAAAAGATTTTAAGAGTAGGTTATTTCTCACCGTCGATCTTTAAAGATTGTACTGATGCAGTCAAGAGGTGCCACCCTTGCTAGATGTTCGCACATAATATGCGCTCAAAACCTACCCCGTTACATCCCATTATCACCGCCGGTCCCTTCACGAAGTGGGGGCTCGATTTTATGGATTGCAACCCAGCTTCGGCTGGGGGGCACCATCACATTATAGTGGTTGTTGATTACTTCACGAAATGGGATGAGGCTATGCCTACAGTAAAATCCGACGGTGAGACAGCCGCTCACTTTGTATTCAACCAAATTATTACTCAGTTTGGGATTCTGAAAGAGCTTTTCATTGACCATGGCTCGCACTTTCAGAACCGTATGATGGAAGAGTTGGCATCGAAGTTAGGGTATAAGCAAGAGCACTCCTCTTCTTACTAACCCCAAGCGAATGGACGGGTAGAGGCAGTGAATAAATCACTCAAATCCATTCTCCAATGAACCATCGCACAAAGCAAGACAAATTGGCACATTATGATATACCCTGCTTTTTGGGCATATTGAACCGCTATTAATACTGCCACTGGTTTTTCTCCATATCAACTTGTACATGGAGTGGAGTCGATATTGTCAGTTGAATGCGAGATTCCTTCATTGAATCTAGCTGTGGAACTCTTACCAAACACTTCACCTTTGGAGGAGCGTTTGTTTCACCTTGAGCAACTTGATGAGCAGTGTCGGGATGCCTTGGTGGCTCTAGAGGTTAATAAGCATCGCGTAAAGGACCAATACGATAAGTCTGTCCGTCCAAGGGTGTTTAGTGAAGGAGACTTGGTCCTTTTGTGGGATCAACCGAAAGAACCTTTGGGGGCAGGGAAATTTAATCCTATGTGGCGTGGTCCTTACGTTGTCAAGCATGTGTTAGAGAAGGGTGCCTATGAGTTAGTGGATTACGAAGGGAAGGCCTTGGCGGAGCCTAGAAATGGGCTCTATCTTAAGAAATACTATGCATGATTTTCAGCCAAGGCTGCTTATTGTATATTATTGTACATCTTTGCATAGTTAGGTATTTTTCTTATCATGATCGGGTTTGTGATTAGTTTTCGTTTCTTTTGGCAGATGTCAATGGAATCTTCCACCTACATAGGATTCATGGATGGTGCAAGCTGTCACACTCAACACTCAGCCTCTGCTGCTTGGGTGATTTATACTCCTATGGGTCAAGTACTGTCTTCAGGAGGTGTATGTATATGGCCAGCTTCCAACAATGTTGTTGAATGCAGCGCCGTTATTGGGATTCTACGGGATGCCATTTTACATGGCGTTCTATCTCTTGAGGTACGTCTTGATTCGGAGTAAGTAGTGTCACAACTCAATGGTTTGCACCATGTCAGAGATTCGACGTTATTGAGAAGGTTCTTGCGTGTGAGATTGTTAGAACGGCAATTTGACAATATAACATATATACACATTCCAAGAAATAATAATCAAGTTGCTGACTCATATGCTAACTACGTGTTAGATTGGCATTTGTTTCATTCACAATAAATTAATCACAAACACAATGTTTACACATGTAAATAAATAAATCGATCACCATAAAACTTTTTATATATACATAAAAAATGTGGTAATACATAGGGTCATGATACAAAAATTGGGGCTTTTAAGCAACCATCATATAATACACGGTCATACAAAATGTATACACTCCCAGGTGTCTAATCCTGTGGAGGAGGAGGAGGGTTGTGATCATGGAACGTCACTACGGCTCTAGCCAACCATCGAAATAAACGCACCCATGCGTGTGGTACACCCACCACCTGCCGCTGCATAGACTCAGGCAAGTCCTCGACTTGCGCCATGGGAACTCTATGAGTCAGTCTCACAAAGTTGGTATGAATGCTCTGGAGCATTCGCTCCGCATCCACACCCGTGATGTCATCTCCTCTTCCTCTCCGTCTATGATGAGGGAAGCCCTCTGGCTGTTGTGGTCCCACATATGCACACAAATGGTAGATGTCACTATGTATTGTCGCGCAAAAACATGTCTTTTTGATTCCATATAATCAAGAAAACACAAAAAAATTAAATAACTCAAAAAATTTAAAAAGAGTGAGGGTCGAGATTCGTTACCTATATCGCCATATGCCGATCCTGGTGGTAGCGGCATATCCGGGTCCCCCCGGAAATCTATCCCTGCGTAGGGGTAGTCATCGATGGAAACTATCTATCGTCGCCACCATGGAAAGAAGTCAGCTAGATATGGGTTGACCACCCCCCAGTCTGCGCATAGCATCTACCCAACGCCATTGGGCTGGATCTTGAACCCCGTAGAGAGGAACATCCACTCTAGGGCTCAATCCTGGAACACGCTCGAAGAAAAATGTGCTCAGAATACTGCTGAAGCCAAAGTTTTGCACCCTGCCTACCTTACACTCACTGAGCTGGTGTTTCATGTTGCTCAGTAGTGTAGTACTCCAGTCATAAATAGTAGGTCTCATACACTCCACTGCATAGAACATAAGAGGCCGCGAGGCCTGGTGGAGTGATGCTAAGCTGGCTATGCTGCCCAATGTCAACAATATGGCCTTTAGGACCAGCACTTGTATAGCATTGGTAGGGACCTGGCTCCCCACCTTCTCGGTGTTTGGATAATAGTACACTACAATGTACTCTTCGATAGTTAGGCCACCCCCTAGCCCACCATGGGAATGAAGGTTCACCACCTCCCCTCATCTAGAAAGCCCTATGATAAAGTATATGTCCTCCACCTCTATGGTGAGGGACATCCCATCAATATGGAAGGACTCCAAGTCTAGATCCCAATAATCTACCAGCATCTGTAACAGTCTTGGTTTGGTCCTCAAACCACCAAGACACCAAAACTTGTAGATTTCACATGCACGTAAAGCTTGTTGAGCCATTAATTCATCCCTTACTGCTTCCTCTACTTCACCATGCTCACCCTATCTCCACTCTAAGACCATCCTGGACAAGAAATTGGAAATTTTCCATTATTTTATTGAAAAATTCATATGCGCGGCCTCATACGCGACTGTTTTCAAAACAGCCGCGTATGTACGCGGGTTCGAGGCCATTTTCCCCGTATATCCAGCCCTATACGCGGAAAAAACCTCGATTTCTGTGTGGGCCGCAATGCTCATCTTGGGTTGGCTTAGAAACCTGATTAGACCATGAAAATTCATAAAAATTGTATCAAAATGCAAGAGGAGAGCATGAGTAAATACCTGGAAGAAACGGTAGTGAATTCCGCCGGCTGGATCTCCTGGAATTTGCTGTTGAAAATCAAAGCTCAAATGGTTAAAAGTTTCAAATGATTTATAGTTTTTACTATTTATAGAAAATTTTCAAATATTTGAAATTTTTTACCCCCTTTTCTATAGTTTCAACATTTTCTAACCATTTTGGACCGTTTTTGACATAATTTGTGATGTAGAAGACCTTTTTCAGTGTCGTTTCGGCCATTGGATTGACCCGTTTGTGCTGATCTCAGGTATCATGTTTAAACCGGCATATCAGTTAGGTTTCATCACCGTTTTCATTTTGCATAACCTTATGACCATATCACCATGACCTTAGGTATGAACCCACTCTATTATGTCACTAAACCTTCTTGCTGCTTTAGAAGTGGCATGATATGAGTGGTAGAGCCTCACCTTACATGGGTACCCTAGTTAGCGCCTTATTTGCATTTGGTACCCATGCCGACATTTTCTCTTTTAGGGTGTGGGAGTCCATTGTATAGTATTGCCATGACATTTCGCAAGAGCCTCATAATCTTCTTGATCTTATGTTGGCCTTTTTCCCTTAGGACTCCCTCATGTCAAGTTGTGAATGCATTATCATGAGCTTTTCTTGCCTTATTGAGCTTTATGCCGGCTCCCCTGACATTGCGTTTCAGCCATATAGCCTGAGCTTGTCTCATGTCTAGCTATGCAGAGCCTCTTTTTATATCCTTTGCAGCTTGATTCCCTTTTTACTGGGAGGGTATTTTCCCCCGAGTGTTGATATCCTACACATGTATCCTTGCATTGAGAATAGGTATGTTCCACTACTTGGAACTAGTTTGTTTTCCCTTATGACACTCATCTCCTCCTAGTCTGTAACTATAAAGCTATTTTATTCTTTTTTCAAGCTTTTTAAATAACTGAAAAAGTCCAAAAAAATAAAAAAACCAAAAAGCCAGACAAGGAAATATGTTATCTTTGAAAGCTGTCGAGTCATGTCGCCTTTGAATAGAGCACTGTATATCACATCCATTGGTTGGGTTATAGTTTGACTTGAGGAGCTATACTCGTTTATCTGAGTTTATCTCCACCAACTAGTTAAGCTTCGAGACCCTATGGAGTCTCTGTCGATGCCTCCTGTATCGCAGAGATGTCCCAGTTTGTATATCGATTATGTGCTTCCTTCATTTAGTCACCATACGCCGTTATGCTCTTGTTTGAAGGAATTTGAAACCTGAGTCGGCCATTCCTCAGTTATCTTGACTTTGCATGTCGGCCATTCCTGGTACAGTTACTGGTTCATGCACTTTATGATCGAGTCCTTCCACATTATAAAGCTTTGCTGAGTACCTCATGTTGGATGATGGGGGATGCCTTAATGCCCTCCTTCCAGCGGATTTCATCCCATTGACTTCAGATCATTTATTCTGGGATTGGAATCTAGAGTCATTTTGAGTGCCTTGAGACTTGCAGTCATCAGTGGCAGGTTCTCTCGCCATCGCCAGTTTGTTGGAAATACATAAATGTCCCCTGATCGATGGATCCTTTCAAGTGTTCGACCTCAACACATTTATTCACAATTGTTAGTTTGCACTCTAGTACCTTGATTCCCATTTTCATTATCGGTGGGTGATCTCGCATCTATTAACGGTATACATTAATGACCGGTAATCAGACGATGGACTACTATGTTTGACCTCGACACCTCTATTCGCATAGTAGGACATGTACTCGTAGCGGTTTGTGTAGAAGACTTTCCAGATTGGTGGCATCTCTTATATGCTACCTCCTTGATCATGCCAGTGTTCATGATATGTCAGCTCTCGTGACTTGATTCCAGTATATGTCAGATATTTCCAACCACTATGGAGATCTTAACACACATTTCATTACAAATGGAAAAAATTTATTACAAGGACAACCCCATAATTGAGCTTTTTGGTTATCTTGGGATTCTAGATCCAGTGTTTAATTCCAAATTTCATGAAATATGTGTTAGATTCTTGATCTATTATATATATTCAGCCATTTTGAAGATCATGGTCCTTTGTATATCTTCATCATGGAGATTCTGATTTATGTATATTGTAGGTGGCGATGACCACATATGTGATATCATGTATTATGCCTATTCATGGCCATTGTACTATTATGTATCTGGGACTGCTATATGTATTTGCAGTTATATGCAGAGTTGTATTATTGTACTATGCTGATTGGGTGGCTGGTATTCCATTTGGTATCCTTCATCACTCCACTTCTGGGATGGACTTATAATGTATTTCAACTATCGTATGACCCCTCTGACCTCACACATTAGGGGGCATCTTTTATAGCGTATTTCACCACTCTACGTGAATCACACTTTGTATGGCCTTCCCCTATCCCCCTGCAGACTCCTTAGACCCCACAGACCACTTTTTTTCCTTTTATGTTTCCTTGATCATCCCTAAAAACATATGAAAAATGATACACGCGACTTTTAAACCTATAAGCACGTATATATGCGGGTTTGACCACTAAAACTGTGTACATCGGGATGTGTGCATAATCCAAATCCTTTTGGAGTTTTCCTTGACATGGATCCGACTCATTTGACTCCTGGCCTTCCATATGCCTTGATATCGCTTCGATTTGACCTTTCACTACCCCTTTGAAAAGATATATAAGGAACCGCTTGGTACATTGAAGGCATAAGAGAGAATTGAGAGCAAAGAAACTGTAGTCCATTGTTGCCGGAACTTATGCTTGAGTCTACATCCCTTTGTCCCTTGGAGCACCTTTGTGTTCTTCCCAAGCTTTCCTTTTGCTTGTGAGCTTGCTATCGAGAGATGGAGGATTGAAGTGGTGGAGGACCAAGTGGGGGATTCAGTTTCTCCGGTTCGCAGACGTGTTGAAAGAGGTTGTATCTTGTAATCTCTGATTTATATTAATAGAAATATCTTTTCCTGTCCAATAATGTGTGTTTGGATGAATATTTTTATCCATTGGATTATGTCAAATGCTTATACATTATTGATTATATATGCTAGAATAGATCTAACACCATGATATATATAATGCTTGTATTGTTTACTTGTTGTTGAGGAAGTAATCTATCAATTCAAGCTGAAGTTGGAAAGCTCAATGGGGTTCTACTTCAACCATTCGAAATAAGGTATGAGGTCTGATCCTTTAGTGTTAGACATTTAATTTCTATTGCATATTGGAAAGGATTGATTTCTGGAGTCAAGTTTTCTGTTGTGGTACCCCAAGCCATAGGGATTTCTCTTCGTAACAGCCATGTATTGTACTGTATTCTATTGTAGCATTGTAAACAATCTCTGCGATTGTGTGAGAGAGATTGTGAGAGTGTGAAGAGGAAGTGCAGTGATATTGCTGTAGGTTGTATCCCTTCATCGTTCTGAATGGTAATAAAAGGACCGACAATTTCTGTGTGGACGTAGCCCATCGTTTGGGTGAACCACGTTATATATGTGGCTCTCTGTAATGTGTTTAATGTGTTTTGCATATTGTTTAATGATTTAACTATATTTCTATTATTGCTTTGCGGTCCTAATTTCTAACACGAACCATGTGGTGGACACTATGTAGACAAAAGATCAACATAGAAGTTACTCCATGTAGGATACTACTTTCCAAATTTACACATAGATGCAATAGATTATGTTTCAAGATGTGATGACTGTCAAAGAATGGTCCAACCAATGCAAAGAGAAGAAATGTTTCTCCATCCCTAGGTAACAATAGAAGCTTTTGAAAAATAGGGTATGCATTTGATTGGACCTATAGATCCTCCATCCAACATGAAGCATCAGATATTGGTCTGCATAGACTACTTGAAAAAATCGGTGGAAGTGAAATAATTGCAATTGGAAAATAAGGAATCAGTTGTCAAGTTTCTAAAAAAATAATTCTTCACTAGATTTAGAGCTCCTAAAGAGCTATTTCTGATAGAGGTAAACAATTCTCATCAAACTTTATTGAATATATCCTTAGAATGAACAAAGTCAATCACAAAAGATTAGCATCCTAATATCCATAAGAAAATGGCCAAGCCAAAGTCACAAATAGATAAATATATAATACTTGAACAAGACAATACAAATTCAAAAAAGGGTTTGGGATAATAGAATTCATGAATACAAATAGGTATATTTTTCCATGTATAATACCACCATAGGACTCACCCCATATGGGTTGGTCTACATAAAGAAAATAATGTTGCCTATTGAATTCAAGCTCAGAACATTAAGGAAAACAATGGAACTTAATCTGGACCTATCAACAACAAAAAAGGAAATACTACTCCAAATCAATCAACTAGATGAACTTAGGGAGCAATCCCTACATCATACGGAAATAATTGAACAACAAAGGAAGGAATGGCATGAAAAATTCCTAAAAAAATGCTTCAAAGAAGGAGACTAGGACTTGCTATAAGACTCAATATTGAAGGATTTCAAAGGCATGTTAAGAAAGAAATGGTTGGGCCCCTATAAAGTTGACATCATCTACAAAAATGGATCATTTATAGTCTCCAAACACATGAGGAACATATACCCATTCTAGTCAATGGCCATCGCCTATGGCTCTATAATCTCTCAACAAGGAAAAATTCATAGAAGAATTTAAACAATAGTGATACAAGTAACATTAGGGAATCTATTTCCTCCTATAATCTAATCAACAATACAATATACCTAAAGGGGAAAATAAAAGAAAAGAAAAAATAGAAAAAAATGAGTAAATTTCTTAGGTGAAAATTTCTTTTGAAACGCCTGGGACATACTGTCAAATTGAAAACCTCCAAACATAGGCAATTTTCTAGAATATATATAT
>LPNX010438704.1:467771-478562 GCA_001517045.1 Pseudotsuga menziesii
ACCTAGTACGTATCGTCAGATTGAAAACCTTAAAAGGTGATCTCATAGTATGTATATATGTAAATAAGAAAAAGAAAAAAAAACAAACAAAGCATGATATCCTTGAGTACTGAACATCTTCTTTCAGGTACCAATCAATTCTCCAGTGTAAGCGACAACTCTAATTAAGAATAAAATTCTACAAAATGTAGAAAATATACAAAACTTTGCCAAGTTTCATGACAACACCTACTACGCACTATAGTAAATCATTAACTTACGATTTCTCAACATAACAAATCCCTTTCTAGTCTCATAAAAATCCTACCTAAGTTTCCTACCATCTTTATTTTATATGGACTTCAAATTTCAAGTTGGGAGGATCGAATAAGTATAAGGTTGTAAGGTTTGAAGGCTTCGGTTAAGTTATGATTGACAGATGTGACCACTAAACCTAATCATGGCATGTGAAACTTGATCAAGAACCTCAAATGAATAAATAATGAGCAAGAATATCATCAAACTACATGCAAAAATATGATTCACATGCATGAGGATCGCTACCAGAATCAACCACTCAACACTAAAGACGACTTACGCCTATGATAATAATGAGAAGTGGAGACAAGAAAATTAGTAATTGTAATGTGAAAACACCTAGATCTAACTATTCCTTTCAAAAAATAAGTCATTCAAGTCATGTGGAGGACTCAACTTCACAAGAGAAGTAAGAAGGATCCATAATAGAGATGTCGATTGTGAATTAGAGGGCGAGATCACAGTTGAATAGGTATTCCCATTGACTCCTATTTTCTTTCCATTTATGCAATAGAGGGTATAAAATATACAAGAATAACTGGAGTATTTATGAAAGGAGTGTTTCCAAATGTAGTGGAGTGTTTCCAAGATGTAGGATGGATGCGCTATTTTTAGAAACTAGATGGTTACCATGAAGGGTTGACTAAGGAATTCACAAAGAAGTTTAGGAAGATTTATGAAAACACTGGTAACACAAAGGTGAAATAGCCAGAGAAAAATTTGAATGAAGACATATTGATCGTGGTGACAGACCTTCCAAAAGGGATTAAGTGGAACAAGGATGACATGGAGTTGGATCATAAAGACAAAAGGGAAATTTTCAATCACAGAGAAGTATGAAGAAGAAAAAGGAAGCATGAAAAGAGAAACACTACTGGATCCATGGGGAGAAATATCCCTAACTATTATGAAATACCTCACCTACAAGGGAATGTATGCTTTGGTGCATGCCTATAATTTTTCGATTTCTCAATCTTCTTAGGAATTTTCAATGGAATAAATAAGGTCATAACATAAGTCTCCCTTGGTTTCTATATAACGCTCTCTGTTCTCATGAGTAGTAAATTCCAGATAGGGAAACCTGACTCATTCTCCCACCATGTCCTAGTTAAATTGATAATATGTCATACCATGGATACAAATTACTTTATTCTCTCATGTTCGACCTTCCTAAAAATCAATAATGTTGAGATACACGTGTTTTATAAAGAGGAACCATGTCCTTCCTAGTCATCCCCTTAAAGAAATTCACTAGTCATGACTTCTCCTCCTACATACACAAAACCTTATGGGAAGTGAGAAAGATCAGTCCTTAAACAAAAATCCCCATCATAAAATCCAAAACCTTGGAAATTGAAAATAAGAAGTGAACCTCTAGACGAGTATTGTTGAAGACAAGAGCCTCCATCAAATGAAGTAGATGAGCATTAAGCAGAAAAGGAGGAAGAAGAAAAATAAAGAGGAGCTATCCATAAGATAGAGGAGAAAGAAGTTGTTGATACTCTTATGCAGTTTGGTGATAAAAAAAAATCAATGAAAAAGAGAAAATCGACATTCAAGACTCAAAGGAAAAAGAAGTACATTAAGTCGAAGACTCATACACTCATGGTAGAAAGCAAGGAAATGCAGACATGGGCGAGCCCGAAGACATACATAATGAAGCATTGAATAATTCTCCAAAGGTACCTGATGAATCTCCTAAGGAATTTCTAGATTATTTGTCTAGTGATACCATAAAAATAACTCAGGTGGAATGATAATCATGGGTTACTTCAAGATAAATATCAAGAGATCGATAGACTGAAGAAGTAGATTGAAGAGTGGGATCAAGAAGTATTGAAGTGGTGAAGGATAGATCATATAGTGGAAACTTTGAAGGCTTCTCATGATGCCACAAATACGAGATTTGAATAATATGAGATACACCCTTTAGCAGATAAACTCCAGGTCATTAATATGTAGAGTCAACAGGACAAACAACAACTAATTGCTGATAATACTATTTTGAAGTAAGATCTAGAACACTATGAGGAAAAATTGAAAGATAGAGAGAAAGAAAAGGTTGAACTAGAATAAAGGTTAGACATGTGTTTTAAAATTATGCACGAACTCAAGACTTGTAGGCCACCATATCGAATTTACTCACTATTTCTAAAGGAGATATGGTTATGGCACCAAATCAAGAGAATAAAAAATAAAAAGCCTAAAAAGTTGGAAAACTAGAAAATTTTCATTCATACCAGTCAAGACGTAGGGGGGTTTGGAAAAGACCAAAGTTAGTGAATTTATCAAATTAATTATGTACCATCTCATCTATTTAAATGGAACCCAAACCCCTATGTAAGCGATGTGCAATTATAGTCCTTCTACTCGTGGCTCGTGAATGAAGACATAAGGGAAACAAAAATAAACAAATATCATTGAGGTTGAAAAGAGTTCTTGGATATTTGTGAGGCAGAATCCCTTACTCTAGATGAAGTCACTACCTCATACCAACTTTTAATTCAAGATATTGAGTTAGCTCCATTAATACAATAAGGGAAAGAAACCACCATTTCTCACTTCAAAGAGATAATATCAGAAGGAAACACAAGCAAGATCATTCAGCTTATCACTACCACATGGGATGATATTTTTGACAAATTTGGACCAATAGAAGTACACTCACCCTATAGTATTAATAAATCCCTCTTTAGATATTCCTTGTATATTGCTGCAATGGAACCAATGAAGTTACAATGGATAGGTTTCATGTACAGTCCACCACTTCTCATCTCTACCAACAATCAACAGTGTACACAGGAAGAGCATGAATAAAATTGGAAAAAAATAAGAAGGATAAGGGGATACCATCCACCTGGAACCATGACTAAGTGTTGTGAGTGGAACATCATGGACAACATATCCATAGAAGACTCTCCTAGTTCAATAGTTGCACAAGGATGTACAAAATGGTAAATTAGGGAGTGATGATTGATCCTACCTTTGGGTGCAAAATATATCCTTTCTTTGATAAAATGAATCATTATAAAACTTATATATGGATATAATACACGTAGATTAGGACAGTGAAGGCACTTAGCTTGGATTTTATGTATATTTACATATATTTGTTTTGTTGATTACTATTATATACCTTTTTGTGACTAATTTTGCACAAAGATACTAATAACTTGGTAATCTAGTAGATCATAAAGGAACCGTGTTCCGTCTGACATTATCTCTGAATCAACATCTAGAAGGAGTGAGATTTTTTACTACTAAGTTCCAGATTATATGAAGACACAGGAAGATGATGAATGAGCATTACTAGTCTTTGTTACGACACTTCTAGTTTTGAGAGTACAATTACACTTACCAGGAGGGCATCGGAAGTGGATTTTTTTACTAATAATAGATCATCCCTAAGAGGCCCGTACAAAACCATATAGCACTTGGAGACCACTGAATGTATCCAAGATAGCACCAATTACTCTTTTTGATCTTGAGTGATCATACCAAACACTTGACGTTAATTACATGAATATATTTTACTTAGACTAGATGTTATCAATTATACTAGAAGATACATTTTTTATATTTAAACTAGAAGGGAGAAAATAGTAAGGCTAGTGCCCATTTTTGTTATGAACTTAGTTCTTATTAAAATTTGAAGAAATAATCTAAGTCATGATGTTCAAAATTATTTTCAATATATATGAAGACTCGTATTTCTACAGCTTATTGAGAAAATCATCTATTCCTGTATCACCTTGGATCAGGGCCCGTTCATAGGTGTCTAGATGAATTTGTATGTTAGAGATATTTCATGTTTTAAGTATGAATGTTAATAGAAAACATCATATCACATATATTTCCTACAATTTGTAGAATATTTCCACTATTCCAAATAGAGTAGATTTGGTGAACTGTTTTCTGCAATTTTAATTCAACATGAATATGCTTTTATTGTTTTTGCAATTTCAAGTTAAATTACTTATTTTCACATGAGATCTCATTATCAGAACTAGGAAATTATCACTCTAGCATCGGTATGTTGATGGTAGGATAGATTAGGAATCTCTTCAGAAGTTTTTCTTAAAGCTAGGCGAGGAGTCCCTTAAAACCCATATTTGAAAACGACTGATAATGGATATGTGCTTGACTGTATATTGAAGATCCATGTTTCTTGTGTCTCTTATATATTAGATTGAATTCCATTTATTTTTTACCAGTATTTCTTTAGATATATTGAATTGAAGTTTTATACTACCAACCATCATCAGTTTCTCTTTGTAGTCGCATAAATTATGCAGAACCCTCATAAGTTTGAACAAATCCATGGATTTGATAATTAAAGTAGAAGGTTTATAAAGGTAGGTGAGGAGTCCCTTAAAACTCATATTTGAAAACAACTGATAATGGATATGTGCTTGACTGCATATTGAATAACCATGTTTCTTATGTCTCTTATATATTAGATTGAACTGCATTTATTTTTAACCAGTGTTTCTTTAGATATATTGAATTGAAGTTTTATACTACCGGCCATCATCAGTTTCTCTTTGTAGTCACATAATTTATGCAGAACCCTCATAAGTTTGAATGAATCCATGGCTTTGACAATTAAAGTAGAAGGTTTATAAACACCAAAACGTTTTCTTAAAGCTAGGGGAGGAGTCCCTTAAAACCCATATTTGAAAACGACTGATAATGGATATGTGCTTGACTACATATTGAAGATCCATGTTTCTTGTGTCTCTTATATATTCTATTGAATTCCATTTATTTTTTACCAGTATTTCTTTAGATATATTGAATTGAAGTTTTATACTACCAACCATTGTCAGTTTCTCTTTGTAGTTGCATAAATTATGTAGAACCCTCATAAGTTTGAACAAATCCATGGATTTGACAATTAAAGTAGAAGGTTTATAAACACCAATCTTGATGGTATCTTATATAGTATTAATGATGATTGATTAATATTTTCATACATAACAAATCCCAAGGATACCTAAGGCACCACTTCGATGTACACCTAATAACCCTCATATGAAAGCCACCAAAAATTATAGTATTGTGGATGACTTAACATAGTATCTTATTGTCATTTCCAACTTATAAGTGCTTCAATATTGACTGAAAAATCAGAAACAACTATTGAATGTGCTTAGCTCCATCAACCCCTTTGACTCGTGCCTCATAACTTTCAACCTTGACAAAGTTGAACCATGACTATCCTCGTTAGTCGCATTCCAAGTCCTAGTCACTATAAATAATATGATCATGTATCAATGTATCATAAATGAATGTACGTCAACATGTGTCATGTCCTCTACTATTTGTAAAATGTTGGTCTCACCTGAGTTAGTCCCATCCTCTATCGCCCTCCATGCATATGATAGGAATCCATCTGAACTAAGAGGATTGTACCAAAATGCTCCCATTGACCTTGGATACAAATGGTGATGATTTATATTGAAGTAGGCGATGCACAAATTGACCACAATATCCTATTGGGTCATAGTTACATGTACATGATGAATTTAGTTTCCTCCTCAGTCTTCCACATCATGATTTTTCCATTTAATGGGAATATTTCCACCCTTGACAAACTTAACTAATATGACCTCGACGCCATTACCGATCCTAAGCATTCCCTACCCATAGTAGGAGAAATAAAACAACCCACATAGGTTAACATATCCCCCTAGGTTTACAAATATTCCAACCTCCTAGGGGCATATTTAGGGTCTCTACTTGAAATACCCACTTTGACATACGGTCTCATGTGCACCATTTTCACATCTGAGAATGAGTCTCGCCACCCAATGACATCAAAATCAGTCCCCCCCACTAGTCACATAGTGGACCAAACTTTAATTACCTCTGTACCTCCCATTTTCTAGATACCTATCTTGTTCCCTCACATAGGAGTGCAAGGAACACCTATTATGGCTTAGTTAAGCCTCCCATAGAGCCGCCGGTCGAACCAACAACACATGTGACTAAACCATCACTGACCATCACAAAAACTTCCAATGGGGGAATTATTCAATCCAATCTAAAATAATCTACAAACAAGGGCATAACTCAATATAATTTGAAGGCCCCTGCCTCAAATAAACAACATTTTGAATCCTCATCAAGAGTTTCTATGCCTAAAGTAGGAGGCATACATCACCAAACATTGAAATCCCCCATCATGCATGATACACCCACCGTGCAGATCACCCCACCATGTTGCCTATCTGGTCAACAAGGCCATTTGAAAAACTTGTCCCCCACCTTAACGAATATCAATAATTTACTCAACACGCTAGTGAGCGTTACCCATGCATCCCAATAGACGAAAGGGGGGACATAAACCTACTCAACACCCAACAAGGACCCTAAGTCCAAATAATTATGCACCAACAAAGCGTGTTTCATTTGCTATCAGTTTGGGCATTATACACACCATTTCCTTGATCTTCCTAGATTTTAGGATACAATGGAAACCATTTGGATCACCTTCATGTTGGTTGAAAACTCTTCACCTCCTCCAAAATACACTACTATACCCAACACTATCACTAATGTCACTTCTATGCATGTTCATATTCCAACCTAGATAGTGAATCAGGAACATGCTAATCACCCATGTAAACATCACAAATTGGTGTCGGATCATACATTTTAGCTCCCTTTGATAGCTACGTACCACACCCTTTGTGTTGAGCAAAATAAAATTTCTAATAATCTTGCCGCTTTTGTAGTGGCCCTTCCCATTGTTATGGAAGAGGAATATAACTCTACCAATAGTAGAGATGAAAACAAAATGACCATTTGTCTATATTACACAAAAAAAACCCCAATCACCACCACCAATCAAAACTGGCCTCAAATCACCACACTTGCTAGAAGAGGAACCCAAGATTTCGGTCACCCCTCATGAATAGATAGTTTCCCATCCACCAAATAATATTAATAACATGGAAATCCTTTTCATGCATGTCATTCCTCTCCATTAAGCCATGCAATTAGTTCCCAATGTACCCCATCACAGGGGTTACGTATTGCACTCCAAACAAAATCATGTATTTACTCTTGTATATCCTTCTTTATGAACTAAAAAAAAAAAATTCATCTTGTACATTTGATTTTGATCAAGACCTTTTATCTGAACCACATGAAATCAAAGATCAACCCGGTGAGTCTCATGATACCACATCGGATAATACATCCATTCCATGTAGTTCTGTTTCTTCCGGTATCCAAACCGGTACAGACCAGTTCACTTACCTCATGTCCTTAATGATTTTCCTACAAAGCACTACAAGTACCTTCCTAAGCTTGATGGAGAATTCAAGAATCTTACAGCTGAGAAACATCTATAAGCCTTTGAACATTTCTGTGACCTCTTTGAAGTAGAACATGATGATGTTTGCATGAGGGCCTTTTTCCACTCCTTGCAAGGATATGTTAAGGAATGGTTCAAACATATGCATCTTGAATCCATAAGTACATGGGGAGAGTTTTCTGCCATCCTTTTGAAGTTTTGGGGTGGGATAAGGTTATTGGAAGAAGTTCTTCCAGAGTTTTATTCCATGAAGAAACATGAGGGTGAAACCATGTCTAGTTTTAACAGGAGGTTTGCAATTTTTTATTACAGTATGATAAAAGAAATTCAACCATTCGTAGGTGCTGTAAAACTCCATTATGCAGATGACTTTGACAATGAATTCATTATTATTGAGAGAAAGAAAATCATTAAGTCTTCCTATTATGTTCCAATATGCTTTATAAGTGGATACTAATATGATGAAAAGTGGAAAGATAAATAAGAAGGTAGAAATAGATAGAATGGAAGATAGAGAAGAAAATGTGCCTTCTACTTCTACTGCCTCTTCTCCTAATGATGTTAAGTTTGAAATGATGATGAATACAATGGAGAGACTGATGGATAGGGTAAATGTGAATAATATACCTTTGAACAAAAAACATAATTAACCTCATATCAGAACCCCAAACTTTAGAAGGCCAAACCCTCCCCCACTACCAAAAATTAGACAGAGAGATATGAGGAATCCTAGAAATCAAGATGATAAGCAGATAAGGCCACCTTTCCCTGAGAATTATGTTGCATATGAAGAGGAGGCTAAAGGTGTTGAGGAACATGTTCACCATTTTGGTAACCTAGATTCTGAAATATACCTCACTAAGGAAGAGTATAGTATGTTTTCTCAGAAGGATGACAATAATGATTTTGAGGAAGAGTCAGAGCAGTACCAGAGAGGATATTTGCATGCTATTCATGATGTTCAAAGAAAGATCGATTTGAGAAATAGGTATGTTAATGTAAATAAAGGAGGGTTCAATCAAAATCAACCTTTTAGTAGCCAACATAAGACAGAAAAGAAAAATGAAAGAAAAAAAATCCTATTGTATATAAATAATTTGAGAATATAACATAAAAAACAAAAGAAATAAAACAACCAATGTTATCTCTCCAGGAAACTCCTCTAGGCTGCAGCTCGAGGATACCTGGTAACTTAAATATTTTAATGGTTTTCTCAATGGATGAAGTCAGATGATCAATAAGACCTCACTCACTCAAGATATGCATAATACTCAATCAAATAGATGAGGCTTCTAACTATCAATGTTCATAGGGTTTGTAATAAAGGTGAATAGATGAAGAACTTACTATGCTGGCAGATTCACAGATAAAGCACTCACATGTAAATGGCTTATCATAACAAGGAAAAGATACTTGTAATTCCAATAAATCACACAGAGATATGATGACAACTATCTCGCATTAAGTAAATAGAATAAACATGAATGAAACATTCAAGCACAAGTACAGAATAGGAATAAGATGGAAGCTAAACATATAATGCCAAAAGAGCTTGTATTAAATGAAAAATCACATGAGAAGCTTGAATAAAATAAGTGTCTAAAAATATCTGAAGTCAAACCCTTTCTTCAACCTTAGTCACAGGATTTATAGCCTTTACAAAATTTATTTCAGATCCTAAAAATTTGGATCAAATTTACTAAAAATAGATAAACATAGCTGTTTTGAAAAAATTAGGTCAAAAACCCTAACTTAAGTGCTAATCTACCTAACTCCAAAATTTTCTTACTCCTCAAACTCTTTAATAACTGCAGTTAACACTGAATTAGAGCTTAGACTTGCTATTTGGAAGACAAGTCACACTTTGTCAAAGTAGGTAGGATTTGTGACCTTACTTCACCTTGCTGGAACCTTCAAAACTGGAACAGACCCAAGATACTGGTCCCTTTAATTAATTTTCAACCTTATAAATCATCCATGAGGTATTTGTATCAACCAAAGTCGGTTCTGTGTGAAACTATGCCTTTCTGCACAATTCTGCGCTTTCAGTGGCTAAGAAAGCAAAATTCCGGGTCTCTAAGTTGTCGAAAGCTCTATTTTCGGTGGCTAATGAATAGCTGCGGTGTTCGCCTAAGCCACCAAAAGATCTATTTGTTCAGAATTTAATCACACTTTTAATCACCCTTTGTCCTGAGGCTTTACAGCTTCAATTCTGACCTTTTGGTATTTTTGCAACCTGCATAGGGTTTGGAATAGTAGCAGCGTCAGAGGCTGACTCCGGATCCTGAAGGTTTATTACTGCCTCTGCTAGGGTTTCCAGTGCAAGGTGTGCTTGAGATTTAGGGTTTGAATTCTTCATCTACAACCTTGACAGCATGATCTTCCTGTAGATCCTGGCTTTTTCCTTCATTAATCTCATATTTATTTTTTGCAGCAGGGTATACATCCCTCTCATTTCTAGAAGAGAGTCATGTAATTCAGTATTTCTTTTGGTTAATATTGCATTGGTTCTTTTGATTTCTCTCTCTAGGGCCTCTAGTTCACATACTTTCCTTAATAGCTGGTTGATTCTCTGGGACCTAGGTTTGCTAGAGGAATCCCTTGTCACTTGTTCAACTAGATCCTCCCTTGGTGTTGGTGAGGGAAGTTCCTCATGCTCTGCTGCAACCTGATTTGTTAGGTCAACTCCCTTCTCCTCTTCATCCTCAGAATTGGTGTATGGCAGGTTGAGGATATTTTTACCTTGTGTTGGAGCCTCCTCCTTCTTTATTCTGTTACTGAAGTCTAGTTTCTTTTTGGCCTTCTTAAAATATTGAGAGTTCTAGCCAACTGCAATTGGGGAGATGGATCTCCTCTTCCTTTTTCTGTAGAAATTTTGACCAGCAATAGATTAATTTCACTCACAACAAATTACAATTGATCATGCAAAATTGTCAACAATGGAGACTGAATATGGAGCTGTAACACAAAATTATATTAACTCAGTGTACAATAGCCAACCCTGTAATAACATAGGTTGCTGAATATATAGAATACATCAATAGGTCGAATGCATAAGGACGCATCCAAAGCTAGCATAAATCAGGCTTACCCAAAATAGGCAAATCCCCCATAGGTGTAAAAAGCTGATCCCAAATCTGTCATGAGGCTCACGAATTGGCAAGGGCACA
>LPNX010438704.1:481968-532602 GCA_001517045.1 Pseudotsuga menziesii
GTCGAAACAAAGACTGAGTAGTCAGGTCCTAGCTTTGAGAGGATGGTCAATATGAGCTGATCATCTTTCTTTTCGATACCACACTGCTTCAGCTGCAAAACTAGTGCTTTGAACTTGGAGAAATATAGCTGCAGGGATTCAAAGCTGTTGGGACTTAGAGAAATCAGCTCATTTTCGATCTGATGTCCCCTCATCTCATCTGTCTTTCCAAAAAGCTCAGACAGCTTCTCCCATACTTGATTCGGTGAAGTTAATCCATCGATATGGAAAAGGAGGTCTCGGGAAATACTAAGACATAGGAGGCCATAAGCCTCATCTCTCCGATTGTGCCATTTGATCTTCTCTGCAGCTGCATTGGGCTCTATTTCTGTTGCCATAGTCACCCTGTAGAGGCCTTTTGCTCTCAACAAGATCTCCATCTCTTCTTTCCATTAAAAATAGTTGAAGGGAGTCAATATAGTTTTCTGTGAATCCATAGCTTTAGAAAATCTGTCCCGGCTGTCAGTAGAAGGCTCCCAGTCTTGATGTCGAACCTGCAAAACAATTTTTGAAGGAGAATAATAACCTACAATGGCTCTGATACCATGTAGAAATTCTGACCATCAATAGATTAATTTCACTCACAACAAATTACAATTGATCATGCAAAATTGTCAACAATGGAGACTGAATATGGAGCTGTAACACAAAATTATATTAACTCGGTGTACAATAGCCAACCCTGTAATAACATAGGTTTTTGAATATATAGAATACATCAATAGGTAGAATGCA
Organism: Pseudotsuga menziesii; assembly: GCA_001517045.1. Lineage (NCBI taxonomy): Eukaryota > Viridiplantae > Streptophyta > Pinopsida > Pinales > Pinaceae > Pseudotsuga > Pseudotsuga menziesii. Next base: position 482,743 of record LPNX010438704.1, read on the forward strand.
TAAGGAGGCATCCAAAGCTAGCATAAAGTAGGCTTACCCAAAATAGGCAAATCCCCCATAGGTGTAAAAAGCTGATCCCAAATCTGTCATGAGGCTCACGAATTGGCAAGGGCGCATGGGCAAGCTAATGAGTGATGGAATGGCAGCTCATACATGCTTTTTCATGGAGGAAAGAGTGGAGGAGGAATATGCGACAAAGCTTATTCACCTCACCTAGTCTTGCTTTCCTATGTGCCTTAAAACACTGAAAAAGCAGGGAATAAAGCAGAAAAAGTAGATAGGAACCTAGGAGGCCAGGAATAAAGCAGATTTGATTCCTAAGGCTTTCCCAAGCGCTACATGAGTCAAAGATGGCAATTTTGACCTCTATGGATAGGCAATTAGCAACTTGTACATGGTGGGACTCATGGACTAGGCAAATAAGACAAAAATAAATGAATTAATGTCTAAGTGGGTAAATACTATGGGTTGATTATTCTAACATTTGCCACTTCTGGGGGTGGAAGAACTTCTTGAAGGGGAATTATTTTTTTCCTCTGGATGCAATTCTGTGTCAAACTCATTCCAAAATAGGAAGAATTTCCAGGCGATGTTTCTCCTTTGCAACAAGTCTAGGACAATTAGCTTGATCAAGCCATGGTGGTATACCCTGCCTGCAATCTTGGTTGTCTCAGCCCTAACCTGATGAGCCATTTTAGTCTGGATTTTGTAGAGGTAAAAAGGTAGGTTCAGGGGGTTCCTTCCGATGAAATGATTCATTAGTATTAAGTGGTATATCATTACCCTATTGTATCTACCCTCATAGGTTATGTAGACTAGGATTTATTTCAACAGGTGCTGTGATTTTTTCTCCAGCCAGGATGTAGGTATGCTCTTCTTCCATATGAGGCTTTTGTGCTCAAGTTGCAAGTAAGACCTAAATTCTATGTTCTTTGTGACAGTGTTTTTAAACCAGCTCTCTCCATTCCTTGGGAGCTCTGTCACTTCAACTACCAAAGCTTCATCCACCTGGAATTCCTCTTTTCCAATTACTGCCTTTGAGCCATCAAATGTGAGGGAAAATGCTTCTGCCACTTGCTGATGAGATCCATAAACCTTTTCACAAAATCTATAGCAGCCTGCATCCTTGAATAGCTGACATACTGCTGGATGTGCTTCTAGGTAACCAATGTCACCCAGCTCTTGTCTTAGGGTAGGTCCCCCTCTTTTCATCCTTTAGACTGCTTATGTACCTGCAAATTGGAAAAATCAAGCTTTGGGGAAGACAATTACAGTGTGGGGGTTCAGGAAGCCTGGCTCAGTAAAACACATGTAAAAAATGGGAAATGGATTAAGGAGGGGTTTTCACTGGGTTCAATGTTTTTTTTACTTGTCAATTGGGACTTGAACCGGATGAAAGAGTAGTTTGATGAGACCCATGCACTGGCACAGTGCTTGGAACGTGATTATTGGAGCTGGAAACATGATGCTCGTGATAGTTAAACTGTAGACCTAGGACAGGTGTAGGGATGACAGGGTTAGGGTTCAAATATGTCACCTTTCTTTCAAGAAAAAACCTCCTACCAACTCATGATTGACTGCAAATCTTGTCTTTTTAGCGGTTAATGACTTGATGCTAACACTTTCCATGCCAATGGTTGCTGAGTGCTTGATGTGCTAATTGTTTTCCCCTTTTGGAGCTTTCGGTGCTTAAGGTAGTATTGGATCCAAATTTTAAGCTACTGAAAGCTGGGATTTTTGGTGGCTAATGAATTTTGAGATGTTCTCCTAAGCTACTGGAAGCCGATCTTCAAATATTTTATTAGAAAATAGAGTCAATGATCTTTCAGTGGTTAAGGTAGTCCTGGATCCAATTTTTAAGCTGCTGAAATTTGGGATTTTCGGTGGCTAATGAACAATTGAGATGTTTTCCTAAGCCACTGAAAGATAAATTTTGAATTTTATGAAGAAACAGAGTACAAGGCATTTCTAAATTTATTAAACACACAAAAATATTTCATGAGGTACCCTAAAATCTTCATCACTATGCAAAAATAAATTTTATGAGTTTGACCTATTGAAGACTAATTTATTTAGGAGATAACATCTGGCACCTACTCGGGGTTGGGAACCTTCCTGTGAGACCCTGAGAACCCCAGCCCAAATTCCTTTCGTGAAAAAATAAGGATTAAACCTATCTTCTACTATTCCATTGGGCATGGAGTTATTTTGAAAAAAGAAAAACAAAAAATAATATTTTACAATAATAAGGCTTTGAAGCCTTAGATGAAATAGAGTTTTAGAAATCACCCATTGAATGGGCCATCAAACACCTGCTCACCTTCTAGATTTTGCAGTTTGAAAGTGTTGTTCTGTTGCATCTGAGCTATCACAAAAGGGCCTATCCACATAGAATCAAATTTAACATGCTTTTCCTTGTCCTGCCTGATAGCATCCCATTTCAGAACCCAATCTCCAACCTGAAAATTGTCCACCTTTGCGTTCTTGTCAAAAATACTTTTAATCTTCTTTTGGTGAGCTTATGACTTCTCCACCAACTTTTCCCTGACTTTCTACAGCTCAACCAAATCAATCATCCTCCTTACCATGTCATTTGGTTCATCATGTTCCTCCTGAAAGAACTTTGCAACTAGTAGAACCAGTTGAATGGGGAAAATGGATTCAGTACAATAAAACAACTTGAAAGGAGAAGTCCCTATAGATTTTTGTTAGTCAATATGTCATCCCATAGAGAAAACTTTAGCTTAGAATCCCAGCTCTTTTGATTATTCTCCAATAGTTTTCTAGATGATTCTAACCAGACTCTTATTTGATGACTTAGCAGGGCTATTTCCTTGAGGATAATAGGAAGTAGAATGCACCAATTGAATTCCCATTGACTCACACATGTTAATCAATGCCCCGACTTTAAAATATGGTGCATTATCAGTCACTAGCCTTACTGGGCCGCTAAATCTGATAAATATGTTCTCATATAAAAAATTCATGATGACTTGGTGAGTGACATTCCTTGTGGGGAATGCCTCTATCCACTTGGTGAAATAATCTGTGGCAACTATGATCCACTTGTGCTGAACACTTGATGAAGAATTAATCTCACCTATGAAATCAAGACCCCATTGCTGGAAAGGACCATTCACTACAATAGGTCTAAGGGGAAAAGATCTGAGCTGCTGCTTTCCTATGAATCTTTGGCATTTGTCACAGGATTTACAAAGGTACACACATCACAGAAAAGAACAGGCCAATAGTACCTATCCCTCAGAATCTTGTGGGATGTAGTCTTCTAGTAATGCTGCCCCCACATGTGCTTGAATGAAACTGATGTATGACCTGAATTGACTCTTCTTTATCTAAGAATCCTAGAAAAACACCAAAAGGATATTTCCAATACAACAGTTTATCAATTATACAAAATTTAACAAACTTAAGCTTAAGATCCCGTGCTTGAGCCAGGCTCAGCTCACGGGGGACTTATAAACTTTGCAAGAATTGAATAATACCTGAGTACCACTCACATGAAGACAATTTGTCAACCACCTGCTGGTTGTCATGCTTCTTTTGAACTACCTCTGCTACTACCTCTGTCTGCAGGTTTGCTGAACTGATACCAATGAAATTCATTCTCAATAGATCACAATTGTCTTTAGCCATGAGCTTAGCTAGGCCTTGGCCTTTCACTAGCTTGGTGGGATTTACTTCTATGTCAAACTCAATAATATTGGCAATCCATTTGTCTCTCTTTCCATCAATATCAGGGTGGATCGAAACATCCTTCACAACAGCTGAAGGGACATATGCTAGGACCTTTGCACGTAGGATGTAAATTCTGAAGGCTTTTAGTGACTTGATGAGAGCATAGGCTTGTTTCTCGATAGGACCATACTTCAATTCAGCATCCCTCAATGTTTTGCTGAAAAAGGCAATGGGGTGATAAAGTCCTTCATTAGGTTTCTGTAATAGAACTGCGGCCACTGTGTCATAGGAAGCAAAGGATAAAATGTAGAATCCCTCGGTGTAGTCTGGACTAATTAGAGTGGGAGCTTCCATGATAGCCTTCTTGATGGCTTCAAAAGAGTTTCTTTCTTGCTCTGTCCATTTGATTTCAACTTCCTTCCTCAACATATAGGTTATATGTTTTACCAACTCAGAAAAATTTGGGATAAACCTCATGAAAAAATTTATCTTACCTAGGAATGACTGAATGTCCTTTTTTGACCTAGGTATGGACAAATTCTGGACTACTGCAACTCGAACAGGATCAATCTTCACACCTTCTGCTGAAACTATGTGACCTAGGAGTTTTACCTCCCTGAGAGAAAATTGAGACTTCTTTGGGTTCAGAGATATCCCAAACTGTCTACATTTCAAAAACACCCTCCTCAAGTGCTACAAATGTTCTTCATGGCTATTGGAGTAAACAGTAAGGTCATCAAGGTATATGAGAACAAACTTGCCTTTCAATCCCACAAAAGCTATGTCCATGGCTCTCTGCAAGGTGGCCCCAACATTCATTAGCCAAAATGGCATCTTGACATACATGAAAGTACCCCAGGGAGTGGTAAATGCAGTTTTCTCTTGATCATCAGGGTGTACAAAAACTTGATTGTAGCCAGAGAAACCATCTAGGAATGACATGACAGTAGCTCCTGAGACTCTTTGAAGCATATGCTCCATCTTGGGTAAGGGGTAGTTGTCTTTCTTGGAGCATTTTTTAGGTTTCTAAAATCAATGCATAACCTGATCTCCCCATTTTTCCTCCTTACTATCACTAAGTTTGCAATCCATTTGGAATATCTCAGTGGGATTATGATTTTTGCATTAAGGAGCTTTTGGATTTCTTTCTCAATCATTGGTAGTAGGAGGGGACTGATAGGTCATAGATTTTGTTTGAAAGGGACAGTGTCCTTTTCCAGGGGAATCCTATGTTGGATGACAGTCGTGTCATAGGTTTTTAGACCACTGTATTCCCAAGTAAATACATCAGTAAACTCTTTCATAAGACTACAAAGTTCTGACTTCTGATCAGTAGTCAAATCAAAGGACAAATTTATGAATTTTGGATCACTTTGGCTTCCTAGGTTGAGCTCATGGACAATAGCGTCTTTCTTCCTTTTCACAGGTTTAAAGGGGACATCATTATGATAAAAAATCTCTTCAAGGGGTACTAGACCCCGAGGTATATAATTGCTAGGCAGCTAAATAATATTCTGTTTGCCTATTTTATCTTCTGATTTGGGCCTCTAGGATTCTTCCATATTTAGGTTTTCTTGATCAATATGCATATCAGAAAACTAATCTATGACCTGGAAAAATTTACTGAGTTCATCATCATTTTCAAAAACTTTCCAAAATTTCACATTATCATGGAGGGATGGTATGTACTTGACTTGGATCTCATAGCTCAGCTTAGGAGGAAAAGGGGAATGAACACACTTGCAGAGACAACAAGGGAATCAACTAGATGGTTCATAGCTCTAGGTATATAGGAGAGTTAAACAAACATGAAAGAGCCCCTGAGTTTCCATACCTCATCTCTGTATGCCTTCAGCCTGACATTATTTGCTTGAAAAGTATTGTTCACCTGCTGTATGATGAGATTTGCATCTCCAAATATCTTCTGGCACATGATTCCTATTTCCTTGGAAACCTTCACTCCCAACAACAATGCCTCATACTCTGCTATGTTGTTAGTAGTCCTGAAATCAAGCTTATAAGACAAATGAATAGTCTCCTTTGAAGGAGAAATAAGGACTACATGTGCACCTGATAAGGCTTGGGTATTGGTCCCATCAAAAAACATTCTCCAGAAAGAGGTGGTTACTTCCTCAGGTGGCTTATAGGTAGGATTTGTAATCTACATGGATGTTGGTTGGGAGTCATCTATCTGCAGGATGCATGCCCCAAAGTCTATGTCTACCACATATATGAGATGATTTATAGAATTCTTGGCATTACTGATGATGTAGGTAAACTGATTCTCTCTGTAAAGTCTCTTGGTTTCTCCTCTAAACATTGGGATTGTAGCATAGGTAAGATCCATATGTAGGGTACCACCTAACCTTTTACTCCATGAATGAGACAAGAGGAGGCCAAACTTAGGGGCGATGTCAGCCACTACTATGTCCATTACTATGCTTTTTGAAGGTAGCTGGGAGAGGTTTATGACAAGGTCTTTTATGAGGCCTAGGCATTTGACCTTCCTAGAGTTAAAAGAGAAAAGATCATGGTAGGGTTTTTTCATGTTGAGGCCAAGCTCATCCATCAATGCCATTGGCATTAGGTTGTGGGATTATTCTGAGTCAAGCAAACTATTGTGAAGGATCTTGTCATGAATGTTCAAGCATATGTAGAAAGGTGGACAAGACTTATCTAGCTCTTCAATCATAGGACCTAGGATTACTGTGGGATTATCATCTTGCAAGTTCACAAACTAAACATCTATGGGTGTCCTTGGTTGAAGAAATTTGATCAGTATGGATGACTTGAAGGAATCATTCTTCATAAGCTTTATCAAGGGAAATGGGATCTTTAATTTTTGAATTTCTGATTCAATATTGAAGGAATAGGATAATTTGTCAGGATTTATTACATCTTGTGGTGGAGCTTTGAGTTGAATAGGATCATGGGCTGATGGCTATAATGGCCTTTGCTGTTGTTTTGGAGGAGCAACCATCTTCTTTGCAGGAGCATCAATATTTTAGGCAGGAGGAGCGGGATGCTTTGTAGGGGCAGGACTCTTCTTCACAGGAGCAACAATTCTGGATCTCAAATTATAACCTTCTTGATCATCTTCCTAATATAAGGATTCTTCAGTGATCTGGTCATTCATGAGGGCTTCCTCATAGTATGCTTGTGTAAGGAAAGAGAGATCAATTTCATCCTCCATACAGTTGATATTGTCTTCTGCCTCCCCTTCTTCTTGAGCAAACTCTTGTTCTTCCTATAGCACAAAATTTTGGAAAGGAGCTCTAATTCTTTGATCCTCAGCTTGATTCATATCCTTTTGAAGGATCTGAGCTGGTGGGTTATTTCTTCTATAAGGAACAAAATTAGGGTTTCTGGGAGCAAAATCATTTGGCCATTTACCTATCACAGGTATTTTGCCTCGGTCTTTAAGTATAGATATTTGAGTTGTCAAACTGTCAAACATTTTGGCCATTTTCTCCATTTTATTCTTTGATGAAGAAGCCCCTAGAGGATCTGAGGGTTGCTTCTTCCTGTCCATTTTTCCCTTAACCTTCTAAGATGTAACGATATTAGACTCAACTTCAAGAGAAACATCTTGCATGAGTGACAAAGAAGAAGATCTTATTTCTCTGAGAAGAAGACAGAACTCATAATCGAAAGCATTGGCATAAGTGATTTTCATTGAAGTGTCAGTTGGCTTGATCTCAGCAGGGATCTTGCTAAACATCTTCTTAAATATTTTTGTGAAATTTGAAATAGACTCGCCATTCTCTCTCCTCAAATTACTAAATTCCGTGATATAGTAAATGTTGTCTCTTCTTTCTCCCAAATGCTTCAAAAATATGTCATCTAGGGATTCAATGCTAGCTACTGATCTAGCAGGTAACTCTTTGAACCATTTCCTAGCCTGACCATCTAGAATTTGCACAAAAACCTAGTCCACACATCTTCTTGTTCAATGTTTATATTCTCAGCATAACTGTAGAATGCCTCTAAATGCTCCTCAGCTGTGAAATATCCCTCCCCAATAAACTTGGCCATATATTTTAGATAATCTCCATTAGGCATAGTAGAAAGGGGGTTAGGCAGATTTAGAGGGGCATATCTGGCAATGAAGATCCTTTCCATCTTGGTCAGAGGGGCAGCCATATTGGATGTGGGTATGGAAAGGGAAGAAGAAGATACTGCTGGTGTGGGTGGTAGCTGAGAAAGTATTTGTGGTAGATATACCTCAGTGGAGTCATCAGGGATTGGATCTACACAAGCAACATTGCTTGAAGATTCCTCAACCCTAAAATTTTCTGATTCACTTAGAAATTCCTGAGAATTAGATGCTTCAACAGAAGAAGATTGAAAAGGATACCTAAATGATACAACAACGGAAATACCTCTGGGAATACCTAATGTAGCTCCCCTTGCAGCTCTAGAAGTCTATCTTTGTAAAGCCCTTCCTCTCCTTATAATATTCTCAGGATTTGAAATAGGTGTCACTGGTGGCCTGTGAGGATTTGCTTTGGTACTTGGTCTTCTCAAAGCCACCTTATTCCAATGGAGTCACCAGATAGATGATTACAACCCAAACAGTGTCCCAAATTTTTGTATAATCAAAGTAGGGCCTATGTCATCCCCGAGGGAAGCTGAGATTCAATCTCTTCTCCCCGGGAATGACACCAATTTGTTATCTCTCCAGGAAACTCCTCTAGGTTGCAGCTCTAGGATGCTTGGTAACTTCAATATTTTTAATCATTTTCTCAATGGCTCAAGTCATATGATCAACAATACCTCACTCACTCAAGACATGCATAATACTCAATCAAATAGAAAAGGCTTATAACTATCAATGTTTAGAGGGTTTGTAATAAAGGTGAATAGATGAATAACTCACTATGCTGGTAGATTCACACATAAAGCACTCACATGTAAATGGCTGATCATAACAAGGAAAAGATTCTTGCAATTCCAATAACTCACACAGAGATAGGATGATAGTGATCTCACATTAAGTAAATAGAATAAACATGAATGAAACATTCAAGCAAAAGCACAGAACAGGAAGAATATGGAATATGAACATATAATGGAAAAAGAGCTTGTATTAAATGAAAAAGCACATGAAAAGCTTGAACACAATAAGTGTCTAAAAATATCTGAAGTCGAACCCTTGCTTTAACCTTAGTCACGAGATTTATAGCCTTTACAAAATTTATTTTAGATCCTGAAAAATTGGATCGAATTTACTAAAAATAGATAAACATATCTGTTTTGCAAAAATTAGGTCAAAAACCCTAACTTAAGTGCTAATCTACCTAACTCCAACACTTTCTTACTCCTCAAACTCAGTAATAATTGTAGTGAACACTGAATTAGAACTCGGACTTTCTATCTGGAAGACAGGTCACACTTTGTCAGAGTAGGTAGGGTTTGTGACCTTAATTCACCTTGCTGGCACCTTCAAAACTGGAATAGACCCAAGATTCTGGTCCCTTTAATTAATTTTGAACCTTATAAATCATCCATGAGGTATTTGGATCAACCAAAGTCGGTTCTATGTGGAACTATGTCTTTCTACACTTTTCTTCTCTTTCGGTGGCTAAGAAAGCAAAATTATGGTTCTGTAAGCTGTCGAAAGCTCTGTTTTCGGTGGCTAATGAACAGCTGCAGTGTTTTCCTAAGCCACCAAAATCTCTGTTTCTTCAAAATTTAATCACACTTTTAATCACCCTTTGTCCTAAGGCTTTACAAATTCAATTCTATCCTTCTGGTATTTCTGCAAACTGCATAGGGTTTGGCATAGCAGGAGCATCATAGGCTGCCTCCAGATCCTAAAGGCTTAATGCTTCCTCTGCTAGGGTTTCTAGTGCAAGGTGTGCTTGAGATTTAGGGTTTTAATTCTTTGTCTGCAACCTTGATAGCCTGATCTTCCTGTAGATCCTGCCATTGTCCTTCATTAATATCAGATTTCTTTTTTGCAGCATGGTATACATCCCTCTCAGTTCTAGAAGAGAGTCATGCAATTCAGTATTTATTTTGGTTAATCTTTCTTTGGTTCTTTTGATTTCTCTCTCTAGGACCTCTAGTTCATATACTTGCCTTAATAGCTAGTTGATTCTATGGAACCTAGGTTTGCTAGAGGAATCCCCTGTCACTTGTTCAACTAGATCCTCCCTTGGTGTAGGTGAGGGAAGCTCCTTATGCTCTGCTGCAACTTGCTTTGTTAGGTCAACTCCCTGCTCCTCTTCATCCTCAGAATTAGTGTATGGCAAGTTGAGGATATTTTTACCTTGTGCTAGATATTCCTCCTTATCTATTCTGTTACTAAAGTCTATGTCTTTTTGGCCTTCTTAAAAGTTGGAGAGTTCTAGCCAACTGCAATTGGGGAGATGGCTCTCCTCTTCCTTTTTCCACTTCTAGGGGTGGAACACCTTTTTGAAGGGGAATTCCTTTTGTCCTCTGGCTGCAATTCTATGTCAAACTCATTCCAAAATAGGAAGAATGTCCAGGTGACGTTTCTCCTTTGCAACAACTCTAGGACAATTAGCTTGATCAAGCCATGGTGATATACCCTGCCTGCAATATTGGTTGGCTCGACCCTAACCTGATGAGCCATTTTAGTCAAACTTTTGTAGAGGTAAAAAGGTAGGTTCAGGGGGTTCCTTCTAGTGAAATGATTCATTAGTTTGAAGTGGTATATCATTACCCTATTGTATCTTCCCTCAAGGTTATGTAGACTAGGATTGCTTTCAACAGGTGCTGCCATTTTCCCTCCAGCTAGGATGTAGGTATTCTCTTCTTCCGTATGAGGTTTTTGTGCTCAGGTTGCAGGTAAGACTAGGATTCTATGTTCTTTGTGACATTTGTTTTAAACCATCTCTCTACAGTCCTTGAGATCTCTGTCACTTCAGCTACCAAAGCTTCATCCACCTGGAATTCCTCTTTTCCAATTACTACCTGTTGAGGCCCGGAAATTCGTAGGCAACAACAGAAAGGGATTCTCCCCAGTAAACGTTCCCAACTAGCCCATGACTGTTTGGTATGGGGAATCTGTCCGGTTTGCGGTCCGGCTACCGTAGGTCAAAGTAACAAAAACAAAGGTTTTACCGGTTGCGGCCCGGTCCACTGTGTATATTTTTGTATTTTTGACTTAAGTATGATAGGAACATGCCTAATTAACCATGCAGGGCGATAAGGATGCAAGGAGTATTCACAATGTGATGCGTAGGTTCTTACCTCTCGTCTTAGGCTCACAAGCATCTAAATCACATGTGCAGCAGTGAAACAAACAAACTATCTATCTATCTATCTATCTATCCCCAGGGAGCCAGATTGTAACTTATTTATGAGTAATGCGTATGGTACATGCAACATAAAGAGAAACTACAGTTAGCTGATATTTTTTTCCACAATGCATGAACAATTAAAGATATTTAAACAACCATATAGCCAATTGTTTTGTTAACAACATACATTACTCATGGTGGTCATTCCACAAAATAAACCAGAAATCATTTAAACAAGAACATAGGTTCAAAGAGTTAGAACGATCTGACGGTTAATGGACAAAAAGCTGGAAAAACAAAATAGTTCATCTTTCATCCATCCACAGCATAACATTTGAAAGTGCCACCAATCTTTCTCCAACTGGAAAACAATACTTCTTTATTGCAAAGAGAAATAGTTCTTCTTACAATATTGTTTTTCATGTCTAACTGGGAAAAAGCCCCTCTCCCTTCTAAGATTTCTACATTTATACAAAAGGGTGAGACGATTGGGCTACCCAAAGTAACCTTTGGGATTCCCAACTCTTTGTTTCCCAACGCTTGACTTTTCTCAAATGTTTTTACAAAATGTTACATATTACAAAAAGTGACCAATCCTTTACGAGGAGGGCCCCACTTGGGCATCTAGAAATTTATTCCATGCCGAAGCTTCAGAGGCAATGCCCTCAAACGCACAAAGCTCCAAAAACTGAATATTGATCTCAAACTTAGCAACCTGTTTCTTTATAGCCTCGATCCTGGCTGCACTCAATTGAATTTGATGCTCCAGAAGCTGCACGCTGATAGCTGAATGATCTACTTCGCTCCTCAAGATCTGATCATCTAGGGATTTAATATGATGTACGTTAGCTTCCTCCTCCCGGTATCTCTTCTGCAACAACTCCACAAAGGCATTGTGATCCGGGAAAGCCTCAAGTCTCTGCTCGGCCTCTATATGGCACCGGTTGTAGGTAATGAGAAGCCTTCTGAAAAACTCAGCGCATGCTCCTTTTGTCTTCTTAACTGCTTTTTTGAAATCCTTCGCGGTATTGATAGCAAATTCCAGCAAGTCATAATCCTGCTTGAGGGCCTGTGTATCCTTTGATGGCAGTTCTGCTGGAGTTTCTTCATTGTTTTCCTGCCTTGCCATTATCGTAGTCAGGACTTCAAGGACGTCCTGAGATCGATCAACAAAATAAGAGGAGGTCTCCAATATTTCCTCCAATCGGCTATCTACCTGCAGCACCTTGCACCTTTCTCCTTCTATAGCAGTCTATCGCTGCAGCATCTTAGCCTTTTGGGCCAAGATATGCTCTTTGAACGGTTGGAGGTTAACCTACTGCTCCCTTGCTTCCTCCAGAGCAGTTGTCAGAGAAGAAATCTGCTCTTGATGTTTCTTTTTCTGTTCTTGGGAGTGCATCTCACTGGCCTGCAAGATAATCTTTTGCTGCTCTTCTAGCTCTTCTACCTTTCCCAGCAGCCGTTCCTTCACCATCTTCAGCTCTTGATATTCTTTCTGCACTTTTTCTAGGCATTCTTGCACAGTTTCACTAGCTTGTTTCTCTGCCTGGAGGAGCTGCAAATCAGCCTTAGAAGACTTCATTTCCATCTGCACGTCTTCATATTTCCTTTTCAGCCTATTGCTTTCTTCTCTTTCTCTTCTCAATGTGTCTTTCAATTGAGAAGAAGACCTTTTGGATAGCTCTAAGTTTGTCATAATCCTGCCCACATTATCCTCCGAAGCTTGAATCAGTGCTGCTCTGGATCTAATGGTGAATCTTGGATATTGGTCTGTTCCCAACATAACAGGCGTACCCGATATCATTTTCCCTCACAGATCTCCCGTTTCAATTTTCCTTTCTGTTCTCTTCACTATCCTCTTTGTTTCCCTGTCGTAGAAAACAATATTGAAATCAGGGATTTCTTCTCCTTTTTTCTGCACAAAAGGGACCAGCTTGAGAGTGGGGACCATGGGTGTGCTGGCAGCAGGTACTTGTGAGTCTTGAACCTCAGGTTTCTCCACATCCTGGGTCTTCCCTACAGCTGTTTCAGAAGCTAACTGCTCTGTCTGTGTCAGCTTTAGCCTTTCAGCTTCTTGCTTTTGGAGCTCCTCATCCAGCTTCTTTTTCTTTTCTTCTTCTTCTTTCTTTGCGTCTTCTTCTGCCTTCCTAGCTGCCTCTTGCACAGCTTTCCTTTTTTCTTCTTCTTCTGTGTGTAGCCACCCTGCAGCTTCTTGTGCCACCCTCTGGGCTTCCTCATTTCTTTTCTTTGCTTCTTCCTCAGCCTTTGCTTGTTCATCTCCCTTCCCACCTTTGGTGGTGATCTTCTTCTTAAACCTTCTTCTCAAGGCTGTCATGTTTACCGCATTTTGGAAGATGGATTATTCTCGATCCCAATGGTGGGCATACTCAAAATTCACATTGCTTGCTTTGCAATGTTCAGCTACTTTACCGTGAGTATCATTTCTACGGAAGGGCATCTCTCCAAAATGGAACTTTTCCAACTCTTCTACAAATTCATCAGCGTTTTTCACTCTGGTAAACTTGTAGCTTCCTAACCTGAAGGGAAAGGGAGGATAGGCGGTCTTCTTGTTCTCAAACAAAAATATCCCTATGCCATCCAAGAAGACCTGCCTGACTGCTTCCTTGTGTATGATGTAGTCAATGGCGTATTTAGGCAGTAGGGAGGGTGCTCTTGAACCTCCAAACATCCTGAAGTCTAGGCCATCCTTAGTCAAATAGTAATCTGCTTATTCTTCAATTACTTGCAGCACTTCTTCTGACATACAATCACACTCCTTCAGGAAAATGAGTGTGTATAAGGGCATGATGAAGTGCTCACAGACTTCTCGGTAATGGCTGTGATGTTTATGTGCCCATAGTGGTTTATAAGCAGAATAGACAGGCATTCTTTCCTTATCCCAGATGCACCTGAGGCCAAGGAAAGGCTGATTGCATAATATACAGTCTACAAGTATGGAACTCATATAGAATTCAGACCTCTTTTGGGCCACTCCTTCCAAAGCTGAGGCCAAGCAAGCTGAAAGACTATTTGATACAAGGCTGACCCAGTTGAAAATTGTCCCCTGGGTTGCAACACAAAAAATGATTGGGACCCATTCTAACTTGAAGAACCTACCATGTGCTCTTCCAAAAATACTTTTCAGCATTAAAGCTATGAACCTATAGGGGGCCCTTAAGCTTCCCATATCGTAATCACCCGTCTTTCTGTATCTGTAATGTTTTCTCTGCAACAACATATTTTTAAAAGTCTCTACCAGGTCCATTCTAATGTTGTTCATCCAATCATCAAATAAAAATACTTGGGCTTCTGGCAGGTGGTAAGCCAACACTACATATCCAGGGCTATATGCAGCATAGCCCTGTCTTTCGACATTTTCCAGAATCATTGTTGTGACATCTGTCCGAGGCAGAATCCAACCGATTACTTTAGAGCACGGGAACAACTCTGGTCTAGTGGCGATCTTCATCAGTGAAGATCTTTCTATGTTGGCATATATGGATTCTTCTTCTAAGCCCATGTCAGGAACCTCTCTGCGTGTGATCAGTCTATATATTTCCCCCACTGGTATTCAGGTTCAACACCAGAAATACACTTAGTGTCCTCATATATATATTCCATTTTGTTGACATTTTCTACTTCGGGCTCTTCCTCGACCACTGGGGCCTTCTTCTTTTGCCTCTTTGACATTGTGGATTCAAAATCTTCCTACCACACACAACATTGTAAACATTAAGCCATTTTGGCTGAGTGACAAACTTATATACATCAGTGTGCAGTGTGTCATTTCTTTTATGTTTAACATGATATCAATCAGTCAATGAAGCAAATATATGCATTTATATAAGCAGAAATGGCCTAACTAATAGAACCATTGAAACACAATGTGCAGTGTTCAATGACTTAGTCTATGTCCAACATGATGGAAAACAGTTATATGGAGTAAAAACATGCAAGCTACCACTACTTTTCAATACCAAACAATTCTAACAATATAATCCAGCAGGAATGAAATCTATATAAAAATGAAGAAGACTCGTGCTGTCCACGGGAAAAATATTTACATTAACATGACTAAAACCTCCACTCTCTGCGGATGCCATTATCATTTCGTTGCATGGGACAGACAGGGGAAAACTACGCAAGCCTTTAACGGTGTTCCAACCAAACCATGCCCACGCACTTATGGTCAACAAACTAAACACAGCGGCATATCCACTTCCCCCGGCTTGGCCTCAAAAACGACTGCGCGTGGAACGGCGTGGCAAAATGCCAATGGTTTCTAAAGGGTAAGGGCCATGAGAAAGGAGGGCGATAAATCCACAAACCATAGGTAGGCCAAGACAACCCTCCCCCATCAAACATCGCTACACAGGGCAGCTTGGTGCAGATGGCGTAACGGCCGTTTGCACCAAACCCCATTCGCTAAGCGCAGGGTCACAGACAAAGGCCGCAGACAAATACTACTCAACGAGTCAAAACGCCCCCTCCCCAGACAGTTAAGATACAAAATCCCCAACTATATAGGTGTAAAGATAACGGTCATAGAACAGTCTTGACCACGAGGAAAAAACACAGCCAAATGCTTAAACGAAACGAGGAAAGGCACACATGAGCCTACCTGGCACTACGCAACCGGCATGTAGAGGCCTACTGAGCTTTACGGTTGAGATACCTGGACTGCGTGTACTGAAAACGGGGGATCGGACGAACGCGAGCGAGCGACGGCAATGATTTTGATCGCTGGAATGGTAACAGTCAAAAAAGGAATAGAATAATTAGATAATCCACCAATCCCAACCCCATCTATATATAGTCAACATAACGGTGGGGGGAAAATTTAAATATCGGACGTCAGAGATCTTTGGATCGAAAGTCGAAAGAAAACTTATTTCCATAACGGTGGATGGCGAAAGCGCTAAACCATCCGCTGAGATATAAATGACGAAACCTCGGAAAACCAATCGTCGGGTCAAAAATGAAACAAGAGCCGCAACGGCGGAGCCGCAAAGGGTAAATCGATCCGCAATGGGAGAAAAAATGACTACGCATCGGTAAGGTTAGTGCTTCTTTCATCCGTAATGGTGTAACCGTAAAGCATACCACCGCCCGCAACGTCGAGGCTTGAACCGGAAACGACAACGCTAACTGCTCGAAAAGGTTAGTCCTTCGGCAGACGCAACGATGGAGGAAAAAAGGGTGCGGTCCTCCGCAACGCTGGATCCTAAATGAATTATACAACCGGGAAAATAAAGCCTTCCGAATCTGCAATGGCGAAAGGCCATGACTTACAGGATCGGTGAGACTAATAAAGCGAGGTTCCGAAACGTTAAAACAATGATCGGAGGAGGAAGCCGTTTTCCTTCCGCAACGGCGGAGAAAGAAACGATAAAAAGTTCTGATGTAAAACTCAAAAACAGTTGATGTGAAAACATACAAATCAGAAAGGAAGTCGGAGCCAATACTACTTGTCCATCCGCAACGGCGGGAGGAAAAGCAAATACCTTCCGATTCAGCCATTATTAAAACGTAATTAAAAGGCAAATGATGAGGTTTGATCAATCATTGAATTTTTCCAAGCGTTAAAAAAAATATGAAACAGGTGGTAGATCAACCCAAACATTAGAAAACAATCTAAGAAATCATTATTAGACCAACCCCAAGAAGAAAATCGAACTAATCCAAGCAAAGGAGGGTCCTAAATGTTTTTGGAATTTTGGGAAATTGTTGCAGCTGCAACAATTGGCGACTACCTGGTGAACCCCATATTTTTGAATTAACCCCTTCCCAGTGCAAGACTGTCTGAATAAAAGTTGAAATCTTCTAGATGTTTGTATCCCTAGGCTGGCCAACTTAAGCATTTAAACCATTGAGAAGTAGTCCATTCTTTGGGAAATGGTAACATCAGAAATATTGCAAGTCTGAATGACTCTTTTGAGGCCTAATAAATGAGGTTTATTTTACCCGTCCTTAGGTAGTTTCATGCTTGGACACCACAGGATTGTAACAGATAGTAAACAGCATTATCCTTTTGTTCCTCATTCCCATGCCAATTGCACTTTCGTGCCATTAGAACTTTAGTTCTTGTGAGTCCTCCATGTGCCTTTCTTTCTAAATTTTATTCAGGCTCCTCTATCCCATAGTGCCCTTTTGTGTGAGAGAAGAATTGGCGTTTCATCTCACGGACGGAGAGGAACTTTCGGCAATTTGAAACTCATGCTTTTGATACTTTGCTTTGATATGTCTTGTTTCTTTAAGGAGTTTTGACTCTTGATAGCTTTTAGCTTTTCTGAAATTATGGCATGGGATCATTTATATATGATATACTGTTTACCTTGCTTCCTTTCCGTGGGTCTTTTGCTGTCACCCCCTGGATATTTAAGATGTGAAATGGATGGAGCCTCGAAATAGTATTCCAGACCTCTTTTACTTTTGAGTTATTTACAGGGTTTAAGTAAGACTTCAATGAATGCATGGCCAGTTAGGGACACTGCTACTAGAAGACACTCTATGTTTTAGAGCACAGTCTTTTGCTCAAGATTTCAGTTAATAAAGAACCCTGATGCTTCCATTGTAACCAAAAGTTTGCCTCTTTATTCAAAAGCAGAGCAGTAAATAAAACAGCATCAAATCAAATAATCAAAAGAAAACAACATCAAAGCATCAAAGAAAAACAACATCAATTTATTTATGTACAAAGCAACAAGAAAAGAAATAGGTGCCCGCCCTTAAGAATCTTCAATCAAACAAGTTAAGGGGTGGGCTGGATTATAGACATGAGATATCTAACCATGGTCTAGCTGTGCTATTTTTGCAATTGAACACATGTCTACTATCCTACATTCATCCCTTTCAGCCTGAGGAAGTTGAAGGAGCTCAGGCTGAGTGTCAATCATCGAGCTGGACTCTCTTTAGTTGTGATGTCTTAGCTTAGGCTCAGTTAGATAATTTCCCAGGACAGAATCAACAGATTCACTATCCTCTTCCAACCCAGTGACATTGTGCTTCATGTGGGGCTCTCTTAAAATATTAATCAGGTTTGGGCTACCCTTCTGAGGCAACCACAAGTGTGACCAGTCTGAAGCAAAGTACCCATCTAGTCGGGCTGACCAATCTCGATTCAAGATCAATCCATAGCCATCAGGTATGTATGCTACTATAATATCAAGGTACTGACATATCTTTCTATTTGCAGACAATCGAATCAAAACATTCTTCATCTCCCCCACCACTTTGACACTAGTCTTGTCTAGTTGAGTGATGTCCCAATCAGTAGGTTCTAGCGACCCATCAAGTTTTTTGCAGATTGCAAGAGGCATAACATTCACCGATGATCCAGAGTCCACCAGACAATTATGGACCTTATGGTTCAAAATTTCTAGAGTCAAAAGGAAAGGTGGGGTGCTAGTTTTCCTTTCCCCAGTTGATTTGTCCTTTTCCTCCGCAGGTTGGTTTTCGGTGGGTATTTCCTCTTTAACTTCCTTCGCTTTTCCAGCGTTCTCTTCCTCAACATATTCCACAGGTTTGACAGGCTCAATGATTGGTTCTGTTTCCTGGTTGAAAGTAGTGACTTTAGGTGGTTTATCTTTATTACTGACATCTGCCTATCTCTTGACATTCTTTTGCAATCTTTTGATCTTTGAAATTGTTAAATCCATGTCCTTTGTTGCTGTAGGTGTGCATTTAGTTTTGAGAGCACTCTCTTTAGTGTCAAACAGAGAGACACCATCCCATGAAAACATGGTGTCTTTATCTTGTTTCTCCATAGTCTGGTTTTTCTTTTCCTCTTTACCATTGTCCTTGGTCAATTTATAATCTAGTAGGTGATTCATAACCAATGTCATCGAATTAAACCATTGAGGGCACTTCTTTTCTGAATGAGGTTGTTGGTGAAAAGTGCAGAAATTGTCTCCTTCCACTTCTGTTATTTTCATTGAGGCTAAATTTGGGCAAGGGATTTTCCATTGGTTGCTATCCTCTTTTTTTGGATAGTATGGTTTGTAAGTTTTCCACGTTTCCCTTTCTTTTTCCAGATCTATTATTCGGTTGGATAGTTTCTGCATCATTTTTAGCATTCCCTCAAAATCATGTGATTGCTCCTCTTTAGGTTTAGACAGTAATAAAGCTCTTCTATTTGTAGTTTTCTCTCCATTTAAATCAAGATAATCTTCTACACTTTCATTTTCAGCCTCCACCCTTTCTGCTTCTTCATAAGTCTCTACCAATGTAGGCTTGGCTTTCATTTTAGCGAACATAGCTAAATAAGGTCCTAGGGAAGGTGTATAATACTCAATTAAGACCTTGTCTGAGGGTTTGTCAGCTTCAGAAAAGTTTTTTAGGTATGTTGAAAATATTTGGGTGAAACTATATACCTTCTCATTCTTCTCTTTTCTTAACAAACCAAGACCTTTCATTAGTGAGGCATGTGTCTTTTGGGCTGAGTACTTACTTCTAAAAATCCTTTCAAAGGTGTCCCAATTAGGAATAGAGTTAGCAGGCAAACTGAAATACCAGGATGCTTCTGCCCCTTTAAGGGTGTGAGGTAACAATCTATAGACAACATCTTCGTACTTCCTAGCCCTTAACCCTTCTACTACTAAATAGAAACTCTGCAAGTGGTCATCTACAACAGTCTTTTCATCAGGATCAAACTTAGGCAGCAGCTTATCAAAAGCTTGAGGTAGGTCATGCAATGGAGGTGTGAGGTTCAAAGGGGATCTAGCTCTCCAAGTAGGTAATGGGTTGGGCTAATTCACAATTACACCAGCCATGAGCACAGGTAAAGGAACAAAGTCTGAGCAAAGAGCAATGTAAGGTGAAAACGGGCTTTCTTACTTCAAAGGTAGAACCAAAATTGTAAGTGCTTGGGTTAGGTCGAAAGCTTTAAACATCTGTTGGTAAGGCAATCTTAGGAAAATAAGTTTCCATGGCCAGCCATGCACTGGCGGCCCTCCTTCTAGCGCCAGAACTGTTGAGGCTTGGAAATTAGCAAGCAACAATAGAAAGGCATTCTCCCCATTCAACGTTCCCAACTAGCCCGCGACTGTTTGGTATGGGGAATCCGTCCGGTTTGCGGTCCGGCTACCGTAGGTCAAAGATATTTCTTTCCACAATGCATGAACAATTAAATATATTTCAACAACCAGATAGCCAATTGTTTTGTGAACAACATACATTACTCATGGTGGTCATTCCACAAAATAAACCAGAAATCATTTAAACAAGAACATAGGTTCAAAGAGTTAGAACGATCTCACAGTTAATGGACAAAAAGCTGGAAAAACAAAATAGTTCATCTTTCAGCCATCCACAGCATAACATTTGAAAGTGCCACCAATATTTCTCCAACTGGAAAACAATACTTCTTTATTGCAAAGAGAAATAGTTCTTCTTACAATATTGTTTTTCATGTCTAACTGGGAAAAATCCCCTCTCCCTTCTAATCTTTCTACATTTATACAAAAGGGTGAGACGGTTGGGCTGCCCAAAGTAACCTTTGGGCTTCCCAACTCTTCGTTTCCCAACGCTTGACTTTTCTCAAATTTTTTTACAAAATGTTACATATTACAAAAAGTGACCAATAATTTACAAGGAGGGTCCCACTTGGGCATCTAGAAATTTATTCCATGCCGAAGCTTCAGAGGCAATGCCCTCAAACACACAAGGCTCAAAAAACTGAATATTGATCTCAAACTTAGCAGCTTGGTTCTTTATAGCCTCAATCCTGGCTGCACTCAATCGAAGCTGATCCTCTAGAAGTTGCACGCTGATAGCTGAATGATCTACTTCGCTAATCAAGATCTGATCATCCAGGGCTTTAATATGTTGTACTTTAGCTTCCTCCTCCTGGTATCTCTTCTACAACAGCTCCACAAAGGCATTGTGATCCGAGAAAGCCTCAAGCCTCTGCTCGGCCTCTATCTGGCACCGGTTGTAGGTAATGAGAAGCCTTCTGAAAAACTCAGTGCATGCTCCTTTCGTCTTCTTAACTGCTTTTTTGAAATCCTCCGTGGTATTTATAGCAAATTCCAGCAAGTCATAATCCTACTTGAAGGCCTATGTATCCTTTGATGGCAGTTTTGCTGGAGTTTCTTCATTGTTTTCCTGCCTTGCCATTCTCACAGTCAGGACTTCAAGGATGTCCTGAGATCGATCAACGAAATAAGAGGAGGTCTCCAGGATTTCCTCCAATCGGCTATCTACCTGCAGCACCTTACACCTTTCTCCTTCTATAGCATTCTGTAGCTGCAGCATCTTAGCCTTCTGGGCCAAGATATGCTCTTTGAACGGTTGGAGGTTAACCTGCTGCTCCCTTGCTTCCTCCAGAGCAGTTGTCAGAGAAGAAATCGACACTTGATGTTTCTTTTTCTGTTCTTGGGAGTGCATCTCACTGGCCTGCAAGATAATCTTTTGCTTCTCTTCTAGCTCTTCTACCTTTCCCAGCAGCCGTTCCTTCTCCATCTTCAGCTCTTGATATTCTTTCTGCACTTTTTCCAGGTATTCTTGCGCAGTTTCACTAGCTTGTTTCTCTGCCTGGAGGAGCTGCAACTCATCCTTAGAAGACTTCATTTCCATCTGCATGTATTCATATTTCCTTTTCAGCCTATTGCTTTCTTCTCTTTCTCTTTTCAATGTGTCTTTCAATTGAGCAGAATACCTTTTGGATTGCTCTAAGTCTGTCATAATCCTGCCCACTTTATCCTCCGAAGCTTGAATCAGTGCTGCTCCGGCTCTAATGGTGAATCTTGGATCTTGGTCTGTTCCCAACATAACAAGCGTATCCGATATCATTTTCCCTGGCAGATCTCCCGTTTCAATTTTTGTTTTTGTTCTCTTCACTATCCTCTTTGTTTCCCTGTCGTAGAAAACAGTATTGAAATCAGGGATTTCTTCTCCCTTTTTCTGCACAAAAGGGACCAGCTTGAGAGTGGGGACCATGGGTGTGTTGGCAGCAGGTACTTGTGAGTCCTGAACCTCGGGGTTCTCCACATCCTGGGTCTGCCCTGTAGCTGTTTCAGAAGCTGACTGCTCTGTTTGTGTCAGCTTTAGCCTTTCAGCTTCTGGCTTTTGGAGCTCCTCATCCAACTTCTTTTTCTTTTCTTCTTCTTTCTTTGCATCTTCTTCTGCCTTCCTAGCTGCCTCTTGTGCAGCTTTCCTTTTTTTTTCTTCTTCTATGTGTAGCCACCCTGCAGCTTCTTGTGCCAACCTTTTGGCTTCCTCGTTTCTTCTCTTTTCTTCTTCCTCAGCCTTTGCTTGTTCATCTCCCTTCCAACCTTTGGTGGTGATCTTCTTCTTGAACCTTCTTCTCAAGGCTGTCATGTCTACTGCATTTCGGAAGATGGATTCTTCCCGATCCCAATGGTGGGCATACTCAAAATGCACGTTGCTTGCTTTACAATGTTCAGCTACTTTACCATGAGTATCATTTCTACGGAAGGGCATCTCTCCAGAATGGAACTTTTCTAGCTCTTCTACAAATTCATCAGCCTTTTTCACTCTGGTAAACTTGTAGCTTCCTAACCTGAAGGGAAAAGGAGGATAGGTAGTCTTCTTGTGCTCAAATAGAAAGCTCCTTATGCCATCCAAGAAGACCTGCCTAACTGCTTCCTTGTGTATGATGTAGTCAGTGGTGTATTTGGGCAGTAGGGAGGGTGCTCTTGAACCTCCAAACATCCTGAAGTGTAGGCCATCCTCAGTCAAATAGTAATCTTCATATTCTTCGATTACTTGCAGTGCTTCTTCTGACATACAATCACACTCCTTCAGGAAAATGAGTGTGTATAAGGGCATGATGAAGTGTTCACAGAATTCTCGGTAATGGCTGTGATATTTATGTGCTGATAGTGGTTTATAAGCAGAATAGATAGGCATTCTTTCCCTATCCCAGATGCACCTGAGGCCGGGGAAAGGCTGATTACGTAATACACAATCTACAAGTATGGAACTCATATATAATTCAGACCTCTTTTGGGCCACTCCTCCCAAAGCTGAGGCCAAGCAAGCTGAAAGACTATTTGATACAAGGCTGGCCCAGTTGAAAATTGTCCCTTGGGTTGCAACAAAAAAAATGATTGGGATCCATTCTAACTTGAAGAACCTACCATGTGCTCTTCCAAAAATCCTATTTAGCATTAAAGCTATGAAACTATAGGGGGCCCTTAATCTTTTCGTATCGTAATCACCCGTCGGTCTATATCTGTAATGTTTTCCCTGCAACAACATCTTTTTAAGAGTCTCTACCAGGTCCATTCTAATGTTGTTCAGCCAATCATCAGATAAAAATACTTGGGCTTCTGTCAGGTGGTAAGCCAACACTACATTACCAGGGCTATATGCAGCATAGCCCTGTCTTTCAACATTTTCCAGAATCATTGTTGTGACATCTTCCTGGGACAGAATCCAATCGATTACTTCAGAGCACGGGAACAACTCTGGTCCGGTGGCGATCTTCATCAGTGAAGATCTTTCTATGTTGGCATATATGGGTTCTTCTTCTAAGCCCATGTCAGGAACTTCTCTGTATGTGATCAGTCTATATATTTCCCCCCACTGGTATTCAGGTTCAACACCAGAAATACACTTCGTGTCCTCATATATATATTCCGTTTTGTTGACAGTTTCTACTTCGGGCTCTTCCTCGACCACCGGGGCCTTCTTCTTTTGCCTCTTTGACATTGTGGATTCGAAATCTTCCTACCACACACAACATTGTAAACATTAAGCCATTTTGGCTGAGTGACAAACTTATATACATCAATGTACAGTTTGTCATTTCTTTTATGTTTAACATGATATCAATCAGTCAATGAAGCAAATATATGCATGTATATAAGCAGAAATGGCCTAACTAACAGAACCATTGAAACACAATGTGTAGTGTTCAGTGACTTAGTCTATGTCCAGCATGATGGAAAATAGTTATATGCAGTAAAACCATGCAAGCTACCACTGCTTTTCAATACCAAACAATTCTAACAATATAATCCAGTAGGAATGAAATCTATATAAAAATGAAGAAGACTCGTGCTGTCCACGGGAAAAATATTTACATTAACACGACTAAAACCTCCGCTCTCTACGGGTGCCATTATCATTTCGCTGCACGGGATAGACAGGGGAAAACTACGCAAGCCTTTAACGGTGTTCCAACCAAACCATTCCCACGCACTTATGGTCAACAAACTAAACACAGCGGCATATACACTTCCCCTGGCTTGGCCTCAAAAACGACTACGCGCGGAACGACGTGGAAAAATTCCAATGGTTTCTAAAGGGTAAGGGCCATGAGAAAGGAGGGCGATAAATCCACAAACCACAGGCAGGCCAAGACAACCCTCCCCCATCAAACATTGCTACACAGGGCAGCTTGGTGTAGACGGCGTAACAGCCGTTTACACCAAACCCCCATTCGCTAAGCGCAGGGTCACAGACAAATGCCACGGACAAATACTACTCAACGAGTCAAAACGTCCCCTCCCCGGACAGTTAAGATACAAAATCCCCAACTATATAGGCATAAAGATAACGGTCGTAGAACAGTCCTGACCGTGGGGAAAAAACACAACCAAACGCTTAAACAGAACGGGGAAAGGCACATATGAGCCTACCTGGAACTGCACAACCAGCGTGTAGAGGCCTGCCGAGCTTTACGGTTGAGACACCCGGACTGTGTGTACCAAAAACGGGGGACCGGGTGAACGCGAGCGAGCGACAGCAACGATTTTGATAGCTGGAACGGTAACAGTCGAAAAACGCATAGAATAATCAGATAATCCACCAATCCCAACCCCATCTATATATAGTCAACATAATGGTGGGGGGAAAATTTAAAGATCGGACGTCGGAGATCTTTGGATCGTAAGTCGAAAGCAAAATTCTTTCCACAATGGTAGATGGCGAAAGCGCTAAACCATCCGTGGACATATACATGGCGGAACCTCGGAAAACCAATCGTTGGGTCAAAAATGAAACGAGAGCCGCAACGGCGGAAGGCCATGACTTACGGGATCGGCGAGACTAATAAAGCGGGGGTCCGAAACGTTAAAACAATGATCGGAGGGGGAAGTCGTTTTCCTTCCGCAATGGCAGAGAAAGAAACGATAAAAAGTTCCAATGTAAAACTCAAAAACAACCGATGTGAAAACAAACAAATCGGAAAGGAAGTCGGAGCCAATACTGCTTGTCCATCCGCAACGGTGGGAGGAAAATCAAATACCTTCTGATTCAGCCATGATGAAAACGTAATTAAAAGGAAAATGATGAGGTTTGATCAATCATTGAATTTTTCCAAGCGTTAGAAAAAATCTGAAACAAGTGGTAGATCAACCCAAACATTAGAAAACAATCTGAGAAATCATTATTAGACCAACCCCAAGAATAAAATCAAACTAATCCAAGCAAAGTAGGGTCCTAAATTTTTTTGGAATTTTGGGAAATTGTTGCAGCTGCAACACTACCTTTAAGCCATCAAATGTGGGGGAAAATGCTTCTCCCACTTGCTGATGAGATTCCTAAACCTTTTAACAAAATCTATAGTAGCTTGCATCCTTGAATAACTGAAATACCTCTGGATGTGCTTCTAGGTAACCAATGTCACCCAAGTCTTTTCTTAGGGTAGGTCCCCCTCTTTTTATCCTTTAGACTGCTTCTGTATGTACAAATTGGAAAAATCGAGCTTTGGGGAAGACAATTATGGCGCGAGGATTCAGGAAGCCTGGCCCAGTAAAACACATGCAAAAAATGGGAAATGGATTAAGGAAGGGTTTTCAGTGGCTTCAATGTTTTTTTACTTGGCAATTGGGACTTGAACTAGATGATGGAGTAGTTTGATGAGACCCGTGCAATGGAACAATGCCTGGAACTCGATTATTGGAGCTGGAAACATGATGCTCATGATAGTTAAATAGCATACCTAGGACAGGTGTAGGGATGAGAGGGTTAGGGTTCAAATATGCCACCTTTCTTTCAAGACGACGCCTCCTACCAACTCATGATTGACTACATATATTGTCTTTTCAGCGGTTAATGACTTGATGCTAATGCTTTCCATGCTGATGGTTGCTGAGTTCTTGATGCGCTAACCGTTTTCCCCTTTTGGAGCTTTTGATGGTTAAGGTAGTCTTGGATCCAATTTTTAAGCTGTCGAATGTTGGGGTTTTCAGTGGCTAATGAGCTTTGAGATGTTCTCCTAAGCCACCAGAAGCTGATCTTCAAAATTTTATTAGAAAACGGAGTCAATGAGCTTTTGGTGGTTAAGGTAGTCCTGGATCCAATTTTTAAGTTGCTGAAAGATGGGATTTTCGATGGCTAACGAATAGTTGAGATGTTTGCCTAAGCCACCAAAAGCTAAATTTTGAATTTTATGAAGAAACAAAGTACAAGGAATTTCCAACTTTATTAAACACACAAAAATATTTCATGATGTGCCCTGAAATGTTCATCACTATGCAAAAATTTTTTTTACGAGTCGACCTATTGAAGACTAATTTATTTAGGAGATAAAAACCAGCATAGATGGATGTAGAAAAAACCGTTTCAACTTTCAATTTGCAAACAGAGCGTTCAAAATTGAAAATTCCCATTCCTTTCAATGATTTATTGAGAAACATGGAATACAAAGATAAAATAACATATATGGTCAGGAGTCAGGTAAATTTTCAACTAGATAATCATTCTATCTATACTATTGATACTAACTTAGGGTCTTCCATTTTTTTAATGATGGTATTCTTTGTGCCCTAAAATTATTGTACCAATTGGAGTTAAGAAAGATGATCAATCCAATGTTGTATAAGAAGAGGGTTATAAGGATCTGGTTTATGAAGAATTCAATCAACTTGTCATAAATTCTGTTAACGATGGGTTTAAAAAGGATTTCGGTCCACCTATATATGATGAATATGAGGGTTAGTGGATAGCTGAAAATGTAAGGCAGAATTTCTAACTCTTTACGACAAAACTTTGCAAAACCCTAATCTGCTCCTAAACCAGCTCTGCAAGATTTTATCTCAAGTTTTAGATCCGACATCTTGACCTGGTAAGATCTAAATTCTTTTGTATTTCCATTTGAGGTTCTCAGTTAATATGTCTCATCATACCAAGCTTGATGAAAAGCTTGAGGGAGCTGATAACTTCTGAGCATGGAAGTATAGGATCTCCCTAGTCCTGGAAGAAAATGAGTTAGACTCCTACATCCATGAGGAGGTTCTAGTTCCAGAGGGAGATGAGGAAAAATCCTTACATAATAAAAAGATGGTTATGGAAAAGAGGATCATTTCTGATTCTATTAAGGATCACCTTATCCCATAGGTGTCCTCTCTCAAGACACCTAAAGCTCTATTTGATGCCCTAACCAAATTGTTTGAAGGGAAGAACATAAACCAGAAGATGACTCTCAGGATTCAACTGAAGAATGTGAAGATTCAAAATGCAAATACTATCCAGTCCTACTTCACAAGGGTTTCTCAGATCAAGGAACAATTAGAAGCTGTTGATGAAGAAGTGGAAAATGCAGAGATTGTGATGACTACTTTAAATGGCCTTCCTAGGTCATGGGATTCTTTCATCCAAGGAATCTGTGTTAGAAAGAAGTTATTCAAGTTCAGCAGACTATGGGAAGAGTGCTCTCAAGAAGAAGCTCGGATAGCAGCTCGAGAAGAGAAGATGGGAAGTGAAGATCAAGCTCTCACAGTTCACTCCAAGAGAGGCAGAAGAAAAACTCATCACTTCAAAGGTAATAATCCTCATCATAGAGATAACAATAGAAATGACCCATCTAGATTAAGATGTTATACATGTGATGAAATAGGACACTTTTCAAAAGACTGTCCTAAGAACAAGGTCCACTCTCATAAGAAGAAGGGGAAGAAAATAAGACATCATGCTCATGCTACAGAGGATGATGAACCATCCAAGAAGAGATCCAGATATGAAAGTGAATATTCTTCAAGCGAGGATGAATATGTTTTGATTTCCACTCTCACAGGTAACATTACTCATGGTAGTGATGATTGGCTTATAGACAATGGAGCTTCCAAACATATGACTAGATTCAAGGAATCCTTTGTGAGACTATCAGAACATGAATCACCTCACAAGGTGAAGCTAGGAGATGAATACCAATATCCAATAAAATGTAGTGGGGAATATTCATATAAACTAGACTCTGGTAAGTCTCTAACAATGAAAGAAGTATTTTTTCTGCTAGGACTCAAGAAGTACCTTCTCTCCATATCAGCATTGGATGCAAAAGGAATGAGGGTTGCGTTCATAGATGGTCAGGTCATCATGTGGCCAAGAGGTAAGACTATCGATGATGAAGTGGTGATTGGAGAACAAGAAGGAGGTTTGTACAAATTTAAGGGCCATCTAGAACAAGCCTTGATCCATGACACAGTAGAGCCAAATGAGATTTGGCATAGAAGGCTTGCACATGTGCATTACAGAGAACTACCTATTGCAAGCAAAGCTGTTGAAGGTCTTCCAGAATTCCAAGCAAAACATGATGGGGTCTGCAAAGGATGTGTGAAAGGAAAGAATACAAAGAAGACATTTCCTAGCAGCGAAAGCAAATCTAAAGGCATACTAGAAATCATATACTCCGATGTATGTGGTACGATGTCATCAAAATCACTAAGCGGGTATGCATACTATGTTTCTTTTATTGATGACTTTTCTAGGAAGACATGGATTTACTTTATGAAGAACAAAGATGAAGTTTTCAGCAAGTTCAAGGAATTCAAAGCCTTGATCAAGAACCACACTGAAAAGAGGATCAAGACTTTTCAATTAGATAATGGCGGAGAATTCACTTCGAATGAATTCAAAGAGCTATGCAAAGAATCAGGGATTAAGAGGGAGTTGTTCACTCCTTATAATCCAAAATAGAATGGGATTGCGGAACAAAAGAATAGAACTATCATGGAAGCTGCAAGAGCCATGCTTCATGATCAAGATCTTCCGATGCATCTTTGGGCGGAAGCTTCCAGAACAACAGTGTATGTACAGAACTGTACTCCACATAGAGTACTCGAGAACAAGACTCCTGAAGAAGTATTCTCTGGAAAGAAACCGAAAGTTAGCCATCTCAAAATATTCAGTTGCACTGTGTACATACACATTCCAAAAGAGAAGAGAACAAAATTAGATCCTTCAGGAAAGAAGGGTATATTTGTGGGATACTCTAAAAGCTTGAAGGCTTACAGAATATATTTCCCAGGATATAAGAATATTGACATCAACATGGATGTGACATTTTATGAAGACACAGCTTACAACAAATCCAAAAAGAGACCTCCTGAAGAACCTGAAGAAGAAGAAGCACCCAGAGTTCATGATACAACCATGAACGAAGAATCTCAAGAAGAAGATCGAGATTTTGAAGAACCAGAAAGACCTGTAGATCCACCTCTAGAGAAGAATCCTCATAAGAGGAAACCTGCTTGGGTACGTGAACTTATCCAAGGTGCGGAAAGGTATGGGGCTCCAGAAGAGAATCACTAAGAAAGAAAGAGGACAAGATCCTGTTCCGGGTATGTAGCCTTACTATGTGATTTCATTGATAAAGAACCTTCCAGTTATGAAGAAGTGGTAGAAAAGAAAGAATGGAAGGATGCTATGATCGAAGAATACCAATCGATCATGAGGAATGATGTTTGGGATGTTGTCCCAAGACCAAACGGAAAGTCAGTTGTAACTTCCAAATGGATCTACAAGATCAAGCATGCTGCAGACGTAGCATTGAGAAATATAAAGAAATATTTGTAGCTCAGGGTTTCTCTCAGAACGAAGGAATAGACTATGAAGAAACCTTTGCACCTATATCCAGACACACTTCCATCAGATCAGTACTTGCTCTGGATGCAGTGATGAAATGGAAGATACACCAGATGGATGTTAAGACTGCTTTCTTGAATGGTGTAGTGGAAGAGGAAGTGTATGTAGAACAAACACTTGGCTTTGAGACACTTGACAGGGAGTCTCATGTGTGCAGATTGAAGAAAGCCCTGTACGGTTTGAAACAGGCACCCAGGACCTGGTACGACAGAATTGACAGCTTTCTATCTAGTTTGGGATTTACCAAGAGTAAAGAAGATTCCAACCTTTACTACAAGGTTGAGGATGGAAACCCAGTGATGCTTCTACTGTATGTAGATGATATATTTGTGACAGGTATGGATGGGTTGATTGCTGATACAAAGAGAAAGCTTGCTGCTGAGTTCGAAATGAAGGACTTGGTGATGATGCATTCCTTTCTAGGTATGGAGGTGTGGCAGAGTACAGATGGAATCTTCCTTGGACAAGGGAAGTATGTAGTAGAGATCCTGAAGAGGTTTGGGATGATGGATTGCAAGGCTATGGCCACACCTATGGCATCGAACTTGAAGCTATTGAGTGATGCTTCATCAGAGTTGGTTGACGCTACGATGTATCATCAGATGATTGGGTCATTGATGTACCTGACTAACATGAGACCAGATATTTGCTTTGCTGTGAACACCTTGAGCCAGTTCTTGACAGATCCAAGAAATGTTCACTTGATTGCTGCAAAGCATATTCTGAGGTACCTAAGGGGTATAGTTGATTATAGGCTCAAGTACGATCCGAATCAGAAGATTAACCTGGAGGGTTATGTTGATTCAGATTAGGAAGGCAGTGCCATCGATAGGAAGAGCACTTCAAGGTTTTACTTTAGTATGGGATTAGGTGTGATCTCTTGGTTTAGCAGGAAACAATCCTGTGTGGCACTGAGTACAGTTGAAGCAGAGTATCTCGCAGCTTGTTTAGCTAGTTGTGAGGGTGTATGGCTACAGAAGCTACTATCTGATTTATTTGATCTCCAGTTGGATGCTACTTGTATACATTGTGACAACCAGAGTTGCATGAAGTTTTCAAAGAATCCAGTGTTCCATGACAAGTCAAAGCATATCGAGATCAAGTATCACTATATCAGGGATATGGTGCAGAAGCGAGCAGTGAAGCTCCAATATGTTGCGACGAAGGAACAGATAGCTGATGTGTTGATGAAGCCATTGGCTAGGATGAAGTTCGAGTACTTCAAGGAGAAGCTTGGTGTTCTCCAGATCGAGGTTTCCTCCAAGGGAAAGTGATGAGTCCCATAGCCATTCTAACATTGTGAGAGGATTGGTTCCCTCCATGGTCAGATGTAAGGGCTGAGCCATTCTATCATGGTGAGAGGATTGGTTCCTTCCATGACAGATATGAGTGCTGAGATTAGTAGGCATTATGACGAGTAGGTCAGATATAAGGGCTGATACATTCTTTCATGGTCAGAGGATTGCTTCCTTCCATGTCAGATATGAGTGCTGGCCATTCTGTCGAGTAGGATAGATGTAAGGGAATCTTTGAATGGAGCTGCCTGGTGAGGTACCAGGAGCACTCAGTCTAGGACTGAGTAGCCACTCTGATGTGATAGAGGGATGTGTTCCCACTTGATCAGATGTAAGGGTTGAACCATTCTGTCATGGCTAAAGGATTAAGTTCCTTCCATGTCAGATGTGAGTGTTGGCCATTCCAATGAGCGGGTCGGATGTAAGGGAAAATTCCATTCTCTAGGAGAATGGAGGCACTTGGTTAGTTACCAGGTAGCTCAGTCGAGGAGGACTGGGGGCCATTTTGATATGACTGTAGGATTGGTTCCTACAAGATCATATGTGAGTGCAATCCCTTCCATCACTGTGAGCAGGATGTGTTCCCGCCTGGATGGATGTAAGTGCAGAGCCTTTTTATCACTGTGAGTAGGATGTGTTCTCACCTGGATGACTGTAAGTGCAGAGCCTTTTCATCACTATTAGCAGGATGCGTTCCTTCCTGGATGAATGTAAGTGCAAAAATATTTCATCATTGTGAGCAAGATGTGTTCCATCCTGGATGAGAGTCTTCCATCATTGTGAGTAGGATGTGTTCCAGCCTGGATGGAAGTGCAGAAATATTTCATCATTGTGAGCAAGATGTGTTCCAGCCTGGATGAGATTCTTTCATCTTTGTGAGCAGGATGTGTTCCAGCCTGGATGAAAGTGAGAAAATCTTCCATCATTATGAGTAGGATGTGTTCCATCCTGGATGGAAGTATAGAACTCTTCCATCATTGTGAGTAGGATGTGTTCCAACCTGGATGAATGTGAGTACTATGCCTTTCTGATGAGTAGGTCAGATATAAGTGTTGAAGAAGACCTACATGGAGGCTAGGCCTACAACCAGTATGAAAAAGGGTTGGATCTGTAGAACTTCTTGTGATGAAAAGAATCATGAGATAGCACCAGTGATGATCGAGATTGAGTGATGATCGAGATCCAGTGATGATAGCTAGTGATGATCCAGATCAAGTGATGATTGAGGTCCAGTGATGATGATCCAGTAGTGATGATCCAGATTGAGTGATGATCCAGATCTAGTGATGATCCAGATCCAGTGATGATCCAGATCCAGTGATGATCTCCCATGATGATCCAGATCGAGAGATGATCCAGATTCGAAGAATGAAGATGACTTGAAGATGAAAATGACTTGAAGATGAAGATGACTTGAAGATGAAGAATACTTGATATGCAGATGATGAGATGATCCAATTGATACAGAGAAGAAGACCAATGCTAAAAATTGTGTTGAAAGAATACCTTCCTAGTTAAGAGGGAGTGTTGATGTATTTGTAACTTCGGAATGTATTCATCTACATATCTTATGTATTGTAACCCGATGTTTATTTTGGGATGTATCTGTAATATAATTGAGTCATGTTGTCATGCCTCGATGTTCCGATCAGGAGAATCAATAATGTAAACAAGTCATGTCAAGTCATAGTGGGTAACCCTCCGATTGTCTAAGGGTTAAAGTCCTCGCAGTTCCGAGGTACTAGGGTTATTAGACTCTCCTAGTAGAGGTCAGACCTGGTATATTTTTAGTCATGTTGAGATTAGTATAAATAGAGAACTAGAGTCTCTATTTATCACACAACTCATCCACACTCAAGTGTAGCGCATAGTTGAGGAACGAGAAGACATTGGGGCTAGACAAGAAGAAGATTACTGTTGTCGGGAGATCACTTACTATTTTGGTGCTGATTCTATCTCTGAGGAAGTTGTGGGTTTTTCTCCTTTATGGTTTCCCCGAGGAAAAACACTGTCTTCATTGTCTCTTGTGTTTGATTGTTGTACTTGTTATTCTCTCAGTTAAAGATCCTAGTAATGCTAACTTAATGTTGAAAAACTAACAGACCCAAAGGTACATTCAAAGTGACTTTGGGCATATTTTAGTCTAATAATATTTCTGGTTTTTATCAGGTATAACAGAAAAGAGAAGGAGCTGTTGTTCGAAAGTGGCTTTTGGGCCATCCGAATCCCCTTAGGGGTCTCCCTTTTTTACTGTAATCTTTAATTTTTGCACTTTGTAAGGTCTTGGTTTCATTCTGTATAAGAAACAAGAGGAATCATATAAGTTTTCTGGTATTGTAACCATTGACAATAAAAAATATTTCTGAATAGGCTCATTCGAGCGCATTCCCCATCCCTCCTGGGGATTTTCACGTCTTTTTTTTCTGGTTTTGCATTTTCTTATTTTTTCGCTCTAGATTAGTTTCATTTATGTAGAATAATATAATTTGATTATTTTTATCATATCTTCCATATTACAAAGTCAAAGTAACTTTAATACTTACCCCACGACTTCCCGATTAAACCGAAAGGGGAAAGAGATGCGTGGTAGGACTAATTATAAAACCTATGGTTTGTTTCTTTTTTGCTGCTTCGTCATTAATTTCTGCAAGCAATATTTCTAAAATCAACCCCCTCCTCGATTCCCTGATTGAGGTCCACTTGGACCAAAATAAGTTCCTAGAGGGTTTTCTTTCTAATCAAAACACATCGTTTAAAATTTACTAAAAGTTACAAATATTATGGTGTGTATGCTCTACGTTTTGGCTGCAATTCATTCGATCAGTAAATATGCATCAAAATCAACGTGAGTGACTAGATTAATTAGGTTTCACATTCTCCAATTAATCACCATCAGGAGAAAATCCAACGCCTCGATCAAACCGTAAATGGTGGCAAAATACCCAAAGGAAGTGGGAACTCCTGGACAGTGACCTCGAGGTGTCAATCTATGTTACACCCTGGTGGGTGTATTATGAACACAGTCTCAGAGACTCCATTCATCCCACACATTCTTTGTGGGTAGCCTTCGAAAGGTTTTATTTTTTGGACATACTCCAAGTATCCCTCGGTTATATTTGGAGTCCCCTTTCACCTAATTTAATCCACTCATTTTTCATATTAACTTAAAACATACAAGAAGACATTTGCAAAACATTCACTCCAAGCACATGCAAGTACATTTGATTATTTTGTGACTCCATTTTAAGGAATTGGTTATTTGTTTAATTCTTTCAATATATATATTGTGTGTTAGCATTGTGCTTACTTGTGCTCATTTTTCATCTTGTCATCTATGGTTTTTAGTGGTTAATTTCAAACTCCTAAGCAACTTATTCAATTTAACACCATCATACTAAAGTAATTTTCCTTAGTAACTTAATAGGGTCTACCCCCCTTGGCTTCGTTAGGAGTTGAGCCTAAATGGAGGAGTCAAGAACAAGGTGACAACCTTGACTCAAGACTTTCCCCCAAGGACACACTGAGTGGCTTGAAGATTTCTTCCACATCCCCCGCCAGGTGTGTGAAAGGCGGAAACACTTTTTGGCACCGTTGTCGGGGATAAATCATTTTCTTCCCGGCATACGACTTTTGTTTTATTCCTTTTTGTTTTTTCATTGTTTGATGAATTCAAACAGTAGATCTTTAATTTTCATTTGGCGACTCCACTGAATTTTTTCAGTTTTTATTTTTACAAAGAAAAAAAAAAAAAAATTTGTGAAAGATTTATAAATGCTTAGCTTTTCACATGGAGACTCCATTGAAGGGATAAAACCCTACTTTCTCATAATTTTGTTGAGACTTGTTGTGTGTAGATGAGCTCATACGACATATTAAAACCCTAAATGCTCATTATTTGACAGCTTCGGTTCAGTACAAAATACATGGTTGATATATGCTACTAATAAGACATTATGGACGATGAAGATTATGGTGCTCTAATTTCTAATGCATATCCTCCCATCGATTTCTCGGGAATCCCGAGTTTTCCTAACTATGAAGCATATCTCCAGGATGAAAGATATTCTCAGGCTCGAATTTTTTGTGGAAATAGTGATTCAGTTGTCATTCACATCATATCCTTTCTTTCATTTGTGAATAAACTCAACATACTTCATAGGGATAATATGATGTGAATTTTTGCTCATTCTTTGAAAAAGAAGGCATGGATATGGTTTTGTGGTCTTCCTTATAAATTCATTACCTCCCCTGAAGACTTATGTGCTATGTTTTTTAAGAGGTGTCATAATGGTGAGGGAGATATGGTAATTGTTGTAGAAAGGGCCCTCACCTACCAAAAGGAGCTAAAGGAGCCATGACTTCCATTATAGATGAGCACACTTAGGATGATCCTATTGAAGAGATTCACGAGGAGCCCATGATTGAACACATTGTTGAAGACTCTCCTCATGTCACCATAGCTGAAAAACATTGAATATTTGAGGTATTCTCAAGTTTGTTGCAATGCTAATATTTTTCCAGAAAGCTCTCATGAGGAAACCATTACAGAGATCGACACTTATGAAGAAATTTATGATGTGTATGATGTCACTCCTCTATATTCATCATTTAGGGATGAAGTTTTGGAAAGTTTAAGTTCTCGTAATATCTTTGAAACCAAAACTTTGAAGGATGATTATTATGAACAGGAGGAAGGTAGTTATATCTTAGGATGTGATACCAGCAAGGAAGACTCTCTTATATCCAAGATAGATGGAAGTGATGACTATTGGAATTTCATAGATAATCACACTTGTGAAAATATTATTGAGAATCCCATCCATGATATGTCTAGCAAGGGGAGTATCTATTCAAAAATTTGTGGAAGTCCAATCTACGATACGTCCATAGAAGGGAGCGTGGATCTGGATACATGGGAAAATATTAGTGTGGAAGAGAAGCATTTAGAATTTTCACATGATCATTCAGAGTCATATCATGCAGAGCCACACAAAGTCAGCAGTAATGAATACATTGAGAAGTAGTGTTGCGGAAATTTAGATGTGATGCAGTCAGTGGAATATCAGTCTCGACCATCTTCTTCACATGTAGAGGTTCCTTATGATTTGGAGATAATTGGGGCTTATGCAACGAGTTATCATTTGATAAGCCCTTATGATTAGTATGATGATGTAGTCTGTCTGTCTCATCTTGTCGATTGGTATATCAGTCCTATCCAAACATGGATAGAAGCAACCTGCATGAGCACATACCAGTTTGGGAAGAACTTTAATGACTTTATTCGTGCCTATGATTTCCCATCCAACCCGCCCATTCTGGATCATCACGTAGGTTTGCATTTTCTAAATAAAGTATCCTTACTTTGGCTGGTAACCAAAGACAAGGCAAATTTTTTTTATGTTAGTAAAATGCTTAGGTGGTTACATTGGATTTCTTATTACACCTAACATTTTTATATCATGCTTAGAGTAGGAAAATAAGATCCTTAAAAGAGAGCATGTACTTTTCTCATTTGTGTTTTGTACTTAGCTATAATAAAACTTTTTTTTCGTTAGTTAGTTACATTTATTTTGTTTAAATAAATCAGCTTAATGGTTCATTTTTTTTTATATAAAGCTTGTGCTACTGAGGTTTTCTTGTCAAGTTGAGATGTTTTTATAGGGTGTATAAACTGGAGATTTTGGTGTTCTCGTATCCTATCCTTTCCCTATGACTATATCGAGCACACGTCCCACAGTTGGAGCTAGATGTTACTACCTAAGTTGTACTTAGTTGGTGTTATCAAGTGATCCTGGTGAACCAGACAAAGATGATTTGTTTGAACTTCAGAATATCTTCAGACTTGCTTCTGGGAAGTGTTTTTTTTATCTACCACATGTTCATACCCCCTTGGGGGATTTGTAATAAAATACTCTATCATGGTAGTGTTTGTAAAAGACTCGGTCTCTTGGACTTTATTTTTCAATCCGATCAGCCCGGAGTGTTTTTTTCCCTTGGTTATTATTGGTTGTTGAATAAATGACTGATAATTTCTGAGTTTTTCACTCAATACCTCCAAAGTTGGGGTGGTCAGCTTGGAATTTAGGCCTATTGAGGTTATTAGAGTCTATGTGTCAATGTATAAACATGCTAGGCATCATGGTCGAGTCATATGAACATGTGCTAAGTCCCCCTAGGTTTTTTTTTAATTTTAATTTTTCCACAAAACTTAGACTATTTTTTAATAGTCTAATTGGAAAAAATGGTCTTGTAATAAAAGTGGGGTTAAAAGGTATTTTCATTCATGTGGGTGTTATTTGTTTAATTATTTCGATATATATATTGTGTGTCAACCTTGTGCTTACTTGCGCTCATTTTTCATCTTGTCATCTATGGTTATTAATGGTTAATTTCAAACTCTTAAGCAACTTATTCAATTTAACACCATCATACTAAAGTAATTTTCCTTAGTAACTTAATAGGGTCTACCCGCCTTGGCTTCATTAGGAGTTTAGCCTAAATGGAGGAGTCAAGAACAAGGTGACAACCTTGAATTGAGAATTTCCACCAAGGACGCATCGAGTGGCCTGAAGATTTCTACCACGTCCCCCCCCAGGTGTGTGAAAGGTGGGAACTAAGTCCTTCCACATTATACAGTGTTGCTGAGTACCTCGTGCTGGTTGATGGGGGATGCATTAATTCCCTCCTTCCAGTGGATTCCATCCCTTCGACTTCAGATCATTTATTCTGGGATAGGAGTCTAGATTCATTTGAGTTCCTTGAGACTTACAGTCATCAGTGGTAGATTCTCTCATCATCGACAGTTTTGGGAATACATCAATGTCTCGTGATCAATGGATTCTTTCAAGTGTTCATCCTTAACACATATATTTACACTTGTTAGATTGCACTCTAGTACCTTGATTCCTATTTTCATTATCGGTGGGTGATCTCGCGTCTGTTAACAGTATACATCAATGACCAGTAATCAGACGATGGACTACTATGTTCGACCTCGACACCTCTATTCACATAGTAGGAAATGTACTCATATAGGT
The DNA here is from genome assembly GCA_001517045.1 of Pseudotsuga menziesii. Lineage (NCBI taxonomy): Eukaryota > Viridiplantae > Streptophyta > Pinopsida > Pinales > Pinaceae > Pseudotsuga > Pseudotsuga menziesii. The sequence continues at coordinate 520,876 of LPNX010438704.1, forward strand.
GTGTGTAGAAGAATTTCCAGATTGGTGGCATTCCACATATGCTACCTCCTTGAGTGTGCCAGTGTTCATGAGATCTCAGCTCTCGTGACTTGATTCCAGTGTATGTCAGATATCTTTAGCCATTATGGAAATCTTGATCCATTGTATATCTTAAACTTTCATGGAGATCTTGATCCTTCGTATATCTTCATCATGGAGATTCTGATCTATTATATATTGTATGTGGCAATGACTACACATGTCATATTTTGTATCATGCCTATTAATGGCCATTGTACTCTTATGTATCCGAGACTGCTATATGTATTTACTGTCATATGTAGAGATTGATTATTGTACTATACTAATGGATGACTGGTTCTTCCACCTGGTTCTTCATCACTCCACTTTTGGGATGGATTTATAATGTATTTCAGCCATCATTTAACCCCTCTGACCTCACACATTAGGGAGCATCTGTTACAGCTAATTTTACCACACATGGTTGATCACACTTTTATGGCCTTCCTTGTCCCTCTGAAAACTCTTTGGACTCCATGGACCAATATTTTTTCTTTGATGTTTCCAAGATCATCCCTAAAAACACCTATTATTTGTTGTATGCGACTTTTAATCCCTTTCTCACGTATATACGAGGATATTACCTTTAAACCCATGTACATCAGGATGTGTGTATAAGTCCAAATAATTTTGGAGTTTTCCTTGATGTGGATCCAAATCACTTGTCTCTTGACCTTCCATATGCCTCGATATTGCTCATATTTGACCTTCTGTTACCCCATTGAGGAACCATATAAGGAACCCCTTGGATACATTGAAGGAAAGGAATTGAAGAGCAAGAGAACTATAGTCCAGTGTTGTCGTAGATTGCTTGTAGTTGAGTCTGCATCCCTTTGTCCCTTGGAGCACTTTGTGTTCTTCCCAAGCTTTCCTTTGCTTGTGATATTGCTATCTAGAGATGGAGGATTGAGGTGGTGGAGGCCCAGGTGGAGGACTCGGTTTCTCTGGTTAGAAGACGTGCCGATAGAGGTTGTCACTTGTGTAATTTCTAATTTTATTAATAGAAATATCTTTTCCTGTCCAATGATGTGAATTTAAATGAATATTGTATCCATGGATGTGTTTAATTTCTTATACATTATTGATTATATATGATACAGTAGATCTAACACCATATTATATAGCGTGCTTGTCTTGTTTGCTATTGTTGAGAGAAAATTGCTAACACAAGTGGGATTGGAAAAAGCTCAACGAGGATCTACTTCAACCATCCGGAATAAGGTATGATTGAAGATACTTTAGTGTTAGATGTTTTATTTCTCTTGGATATTGGGAAGGGATTGATTTCTGTGTTTTCTCTCTCTGTTGTGGTACACCCCAAGCCATAGGAATTTTCTCTCCGTAATAGTGAGCACCCATCAGTAGGTACTCCTTCATAGTTCAAGCATCCATCCGTAGATGCTCTTTGTTTCATTTCCAAGGTAGAATGTGTCTCGAAATGATCTTTAATATTTTCAATGGAAAATTCTTCATACTCATGAGATGTTTCTTCATCTTTTTCAGAGTCACTTGGGAGTGAATTTCAATCCTCTTCATGTACTACTTCTTCTCATTCACCTATTTCAGAACTAGGTGGTTCATAGGTCTCCTCCTTTTTCTGCTTCAAGCAAGCTGATGCATTTTCCCCCTTAATTTTCTTAAGATAAATATATTTTCTCCAACCTTGGATAGCCAACAATTCAAATCCTTTTATAATATTCTTTTTCATGTCTTCAAAGATAGGTTCCATAATTTTTATATGCTCCACGCCATCATATGAGGTTCCCTTTTCATCCCTAGTCATAGTTTCCTCTTCAACTAAAGCACTTTTTGGTTTCAATATCTAATGGTGGTCCCTAAATTCTTTTCCTAATAAATATCAGACCAAATCAGGTGACAATATCATGCTATGATACCACTATAATGTCCCTTTTTCGAAATTTTATTACAATGACCATTTTTTCACTTTTTTCAATTTCGACCTTTAACTAGTTTTGATGTCTAGGTATCCAAATTGGTCCAAATGATCCCAAATATTCAAAGAAGGCATATGACTGATATCAAGGTTATATGATGTTCAGGGAAGCTTTATGACGCTCTAAATTCTTCTGCAAACTTGTTTAATATTCTAGTCGAGGTAGGAGTTTTGACTAGTAATTTGGGGTTCTAATTCCCCCACAATGAATACTAAAAATGGATTCCCAATTGCACTCAAGACAACTAAATATTATGAATGGAAGAAAAGGAAATGTAAAGTACATAAATATTAACTCATATGCATCACCATTCAACTTTTAATGTCTGCTATAAATTCCTTAAATCATATGCAAAAAGACTAGTTTCAACCTTGGGGGGGAAATGATAGGCAAACTTCTCCAAATGCTATGAAAATCAACAAAATAAATAAAAATGATTATGTAATGAAAATTAAACTCGTATTATCCATAAATAACATTCCATTCATCTGTAAACCATCAATATTTTACTTATCCATTTGAATCTATCAACATTATATTGGTTCACAACAAAGCAGTGGGGAAATGACATTGTTTCTTCATTGTTTAAGATGTATCCATGAAATATTTTGGGTATTTCAACCTGAGAGTCTTCTGAAATTTAAATACATAAATAAAATTCCATTCATCCATAAACCATCATTTTTTTACTTATCCATTCGAATCCATCAACATTACATTGGTTCACAACAAGATAATGGGGAAATGGCACTATTTCTTCCTTGATTAACAGTTTTAGATGAAATATTTCAGTGTTTCGACCTGAGAGTCTTATGAAATTTAAATAAATATAATTTACATCATAACATAAAATAATGGGGCATTATAATATTCCCCAAAGATATCAATAGCTCACCCAAAGCGCAATCCCTCCATGAGCACGAATATGCATTAAAAAATGGAAATGGTTGAGAGAAAGTGAGGCAATTGAAGAAACCATGAGCTTCCTTGTAGCTTACACATGCAAATAAAAACCATTAAATATCCATGAAATACCTGATTGGCCTCTCCAAACACCAACTTGGATGGGAATCTTTCACCCTCGAAATTGGCTAAGGCAAGAAAACTAGTCATCCACTAGCTCTCACAATTCACAAATGACAATTTGTAAAATGAAAAAAATCTCTTCTCTTGGTTGATTCCTGTATTTTATAAACATACTTAGCCTTATAAGTTTATCAATCCAATTCGAATTAGGGTTTGTGCTCATTATTTTCCATGTGTCCTCCCTTTCCTAGCCTTCCATCTTCCCCCAATTCGAGTAGGAGCCCATTGAGCTTCCCCAAATCACATGAGCTCCCTCTTGGATGCTATAATTCGACCTAGAATGTTATATATGTCAGATTTCAGACTTCGGATCTGATTTGTGTCATAGTTTTCATAGAATCTGCATCATTGTTGTCATAGATCTAGGGAATCTAATCCAAGTGTCTCACTAGCTCCAAAATGAATCTTCCTCTCCCATGTAAGTTACATTTCCTTCCAAATTTGACCTATGATGTATATGGTAATGTTTATTAGTCTTCTAACTCATCCAAGAACATTTGGTCTTGCTATGGATTCTAAATTGCAAGAGGAGGATGCCATGTGGCACAGAAATTCTAGCTTGTGTGGGCCCCATAGTCTCCATGTGTCTCCATGCTACATTGCCACTTCAATTTTCTCTTGTATTTATTTATTTAGATACTTTAATAAATATTTATGCCATTCTAATTTTCAAACATAATTCATTTCCCCCCTTATTCCAAATCCCAAAGCTTCCATCCCCAACCTAGGAAACTAGTAATTTTCCTCCTTGGCAATTATTTGACCCTTAGCATCAATTTGACAAACTCTCATGAATATGGAAAATGTGATTAGGCCATTGTGACCCAATGAAAAATTTGGGACATGACATACGTTGAGTATGGTTTCCTCTAATGTCAAAGGAGTTCATTAATGACAAAGGAAATGACATGTCATGTATGGTGATGTGGAAAAGTCATATGATGATGTTTTAGTGCTCTCATGAAGTCATTTTTACAAGTTGACACCATTATTCAAAGGAATGGAAACTTCTTGAAAATATTGCTGAAACTCTGAAAAATTGACTAATTGTGGGAAAATCAGTATAAGTTTCCCAAAGAAAATGCCCGCCATATTTCATAGGTTAATGAGAAAAGTTTATCTACGAGTGTCAGTATGTATCTTGTTGACCTTTTCATCTGACTATAGTTTCAGGTTTCCTAAAAAGTGTTTGAATAAAAAGTTACAAGTCTACCAAAACGGGGTTTCAGACTGTTTTGGGAAATCTGCTGAAACTCTGAAAATTGAAAAATTATTGGAAATTTAGTTTAAGTTTCCCTAGGAAAATGCTTTCCATATTTTGTAGGATACTGATAAAAATAATATGATACCATTAGGATGTATATTTTTTATGTGTGCATCTGACCATGGTCTGGGTTCTCCTAAAAGGTTCATGAAGAAAAAATTATAGGTCTTCCAAAATAGGGTTTCACTGTTGTTTTATACTAGTTCAGTAAAACTGCCTAAGTGGCCTCAGGGAAATGCACGCCATAAATTATATTTGATGGATTAGATGATTATGAGGGTATATAAATCTAGAATGTTGACATGTACATATAACCGTATGAACAGTTTTTCCAAATAGTCTCTGTGGGTGAAGATATTAGTCTTCCAAAAGTGCCTTCTGGCTTGATTTGCATTGTTTCAGTAAAATACTTGCCAAGGAGAGAGGATGAGGTTTCAGAGGATGAAATTGGCATGGATGGAATCATAATTTTGTTCCTCATATTCTGAAGGCTTCATATTTCAAGTTTGATGAAAATAAAAATCCACCTTAGTAGACATAGGGATTGACAAAATTGTGTTAAAAAGGCCATTTGCAAATGCCCGCCAAATGTTTCCTTTGTGTCAATAAATTCATCTAATGATATGCACATGTTCCTTGGTAAATTTTATACCTATCAATGGTCTCATAATTCTCTTTGCTGATCACACATGCGAAATATAAGCCTACCAAGTTGAGAAAAAGTATGTTTGCATGCCTAAGGGTTAAACACAGGAAGTTTGAGAGGCCATTTGGAAATGCCTGGGATATGTTTTCCTTGTGCCAATAAATTCATTCAATGGAACAAATATATTCTTTGGTGATATGTTCATCTAGTCATTGTATGAGTCTTCCATTTGGTGATCACATGTGTGAGATATGAACCTGCTAAATTGAGAAAAAATACGGAAGACAAGATAATTCAGGCATTTCCATAAAACTCCATGCATAATAAAATGAAGAAACATGTAACTGAAATAAAAATCTAAAGAATGAGGAGGTTGAATGTTTTATCTATGTTGAAGGGAGTATTTAGTAACGAATATGAAGAATGCAAACATTAATATTTCAAGAGTTATGATTAATAAGAAAATGTAGGATTGTATAAATTACAAACAAAGATATAAACAGGAATTCTAAGAAACATGTTTATTATTAAAACATAATTAAAAATCATGAAGCAAATATAAGCATAAGTACATTATCCTTAGGAAAAGATTGTTATTAATGAAGCATAAAGATAGTTATGATTAATAAAAGGGCGTGATTGTATAAATCAAAACAGAGTATATTTTTCAATACACTATAGAATTAATTAGAGGGATAAGCTATATGAATAAATTAAAAGGGAGATATAAACAAAATTAAAATGACAAACAAGGTATGTTTATTTACTGTTAATTAAATAGAGACATAATCTGTTATGAAAGGACACGATGAATTTCTGTAATGGTTTGATGAAAAGGAACGATAAACAAAATTGAAAGGATGTGATTATTGAAAAGGTATGATGAGGTATATTTAAATAGAAGCTCAATTTGAAAGTAAGGTTTTTCGAAAGTTTAGATCGATGTAGTAGCAAGAAAAACAAATACCAAGAAAGTGAAGAATAACCAATGACATAAATAAGAAGATCTAGAAATCCGATGAAAACAAATTAGGGTCGTAGGGTGGTGCTAGGAAAGGAAACAAGCTTGAAGGAGGTTATAGCGTCCTTCAAGTAGTGGCTGGTAAAAATCGATGTTTCGGCATCCTTGTTTGTTGGCACAGATAGAAAAACTAGGATGTTGGTGCATCCTTTCTGTAGTAGCAGAAAAACAATTTTGTAAACATCATTTTATTAATGAGTTTGATTTTGTGGTTTTCTCTTTGAGGCTTCCACGATAAAAAAATTTGTCCTTACTTGTTTGATTCAATTTTTATTTTGTGTTTAAATACTAATTGTTTTAATAAAGGAAAATAAGGAAATACTGATTCACCCCCCCCCCCCCCAACTTCCACTCATCATTGTTGGATAAACCAACAAGGGATATGTTGGAGGGACCCTTTGGTCCCTCATAATGTCATCATATATTAATTATATGTAATCATATCCTATCCTTAAACCCTTAACTAAGAGTAGTCGGATTAGGTAGAATCGCCCCAACCTCTCCATACTCTTATAAATATACCATTAATGAGGAATGCAATTTGGTTGAGTACTTGAACAAAATACATGTTCTTCTTGATGGTTCATTGTGCATGTTCCCATTCTCTTCTTAAACACATGTCTTCTCTTAGCATCTAATAAACATGCTTAGTAGTGTAGGGGTCACACACATTAGAGGAAATTTCAATTTAAAATGGGTCTTCCAAAACTAATACAAATTCCATGTCATCATGTATTAGCCAATCAAAATGCTTTAACATTAAAAAAGGGAGCACCTCTTAAACAATTTTTGAATATAAATTTGGGGAGTATCATTAAAAAAAATACTTTTTTTGTTCGTATTTTTGATATATCTCCCCATGTTTTTCCTCAAATTTCGATCAGGAGAGCTTGTTGGATGCAGAATTGAATTCCGCATCCAATGAGTGCCCACTTGGCATACTTTTGATGGGACCCGCTACCCCGAAAACAAGAAATATTTGAAAAAATGTGATGATGACATCATCATCATGTTTTTCAAGTATTTCTTGTTTTTGGGGTAGATGGGCCTATTAAAAGTATGCCGAGTGGGTACTCATTGGATGCAGAATTTAATTCCGCATCCAACGAGCTCTCTCGATCGAAATTTGAGTAAAAACATGGGGAGATATGTCGAAAATATGAACAAAAAAGTAGTTTTTTCTTTTCTTCCTCCAAAATTAATAAATATTATTTTATTATTTTAGCTATTATTTTATTAATTTTCCTTAGGAGGCTCATTTTGAGTTGAAATTTCCTCTAATGAGAATTTTAGGCAAAGGCAGTTAACATGGTGTTTTACTTAGTGAATAGGTCACCATCGATGACTTTGGTTGACAATAATCCATATGAGGCATGGGTTGGTAAAATTACCTCTCTTACACATCTTAGAGTGTTTGGGTGTGATGCCTTTTTGCATATCCCAAAGGAGAAATGAACCAAACTCAACATAAATTCAGAGAAATGCATCTTCATTGGGTACAAGTATGCAGTGAGAAGGAATAAGTTAAGGAGCCCAGTGAAGAGGAAGGAAACTTATAGTTGATATGTCATATTTAGAGAAATCATAGAAAATTATAGGGATGGAGAGGTTAAAAGAGAAAATCCAAAAAAGAAAGGGTTGAAATGAATGACAAAATTTTGGATTGAGTTGAGTTGAGTAAATTTGACGAAGAGGTGGAACAAAACACTTCGGATGTCAGGAGTTTTGGTTAAGCAAGGAAACAACAAAAAAGGCATAGTCCACCATAATTTCACTTTGCTTTTGCATTTTATTCCATAGACGATGATCACAGGTCAATAAAGGAAGAAATTGAATTGATAATCAATAAACTTTAGCAAAGGGACATGGAACAAGAAATAAAGTCCTTGAAGAAAAACAAAACATGGGATCTAGGTAGATTGCCAAATGGAAGGAAACCCATTAGCAGTAAGGGGGTGTTCAACAAAAAGGTTTAATGCACTAGATCAAGTTGATAAGTACAAGGATCAGTTGTTAGGAAAAGGGTATTCCCAAGTCAAGGGAGTTGACTTTGGAGAAATTTTCTCTCTTATTGCAAAAATAAATTCAATAAGGGTATTGATGTATCTAGTTGCAACATTTGATTTTGACATAGAATAGATGGATGTAAAGACAAAATTTATTTATGGTGATCTTGAAGAAGAAATTTATATGAAGCATCCTAAAGGTTTTATAGTGGAAGTAGAAAAGGAGCTGGTTTGCAAGCTTAGGAAGCCTCTCTATGGTTTAAAACAATCTCCCAAGTTGTGGTATCAGAAGTTTGACATGTATATCCAACAATTGGGGATTGTGATATTTCAAGATGAACACTATGTGTATGGGGATAAATTTGGTGGTCATTTCATATATGTAGTTGTATACTTTGATGACACATTGCTGGTAAAAAATAACATGGATTTGGTAAAGGAGGTAAAATTGTGGTTGTCCTCCAAGTTCGACATGAAGGCTCTTAAAGTAGATAATCTCATTCTTGGAATGTAAACTTAGAGAGATATGTAGGTACAAGGATATGGTTAAGTCAAAATAAATATCTTGAGACAATTCTGAAATGTTTCAACATGTAGAAGGCTAGACCGATCAAGGTTCTTATTCGTGTCAGGGTCAAGCTATATGCTGAATAGTGTCCTTAGACACAAGAATAAATAGAGTACATGTTATGTGTTCCCTATTTTAATGTTGTAGGTAGTCTAATGTATGCTATGGTATGTTATGAACCTGATATTTCCCATGCAGTGAGAGTATTGAGTGGTAACATGTTGACACCTGGAAAACAACACTAGAGTGCAATCAAAAGAGTATTCATGTATATGTGCACGACAAATTATGCAATATGTTATGGAGGATATACAAAGGACAACAAGACAATAAATGTACTTGGTTTTGTCGATTATGATTGGGTTGGAGATATCTACCATATATGGTTGGCCAACGGATATGTGCTCAAGATATTTGGTGGAGCAATGAGTTAGATACATGATAGCTACTCATGCATGCAAAGAAGTTGTTTGGTAGCAGAGATTGTGTTTAGATGTTGGGTTTGGCTAACATCTTTTTAGGTTATATTGTGACAATCAAAGTACAATATTATGGGTGAAGAATCTATCATATCATTTAAAGACAAAACAAATTGATGTTCTATACCATTTTGTGAGAGAGATGGGGGAGAACCATAAGGTGTTCCTAGAAAAGATAGATATAGTAAATATCTTTGCATATCATTGACCAAGTTGGTAAGTATGGAGAAGTTTTCTTGGTGTAGGGAAATGATGGGCTTGTTATCCCTGCTAAAGTGAATTGAAGTTTTGAATATACTATTTATGCAAAGAATACAATGCTTGGGAGAATGTTGGCAATGCTATATTCTTTACATGTAAATGGACTGGCAAAGTCGATAGCCAACTGACATAAGTTGAATGGAGTCATAGGTGACAAAGGGTGGCAGTTTAGACCGTCAAATGACCAAAAATAGTTGTTTGGTCGAAGGAAAATGACTAGTCAATAAGAATTCAATGAAATGACTAAAGCTTGATGGGAAATTTACCAAAGCTGACCAAGGAAATGTGTTTGTAACATAATAACTGAAAGTGGTTAGGAAGTTATGGATTGTCATTAATGAGTGGTTGCTTGTATTGCATCTATAAATTAGATGCAATGGATATGCATTAGGAGAGAAGTAGTGTGTAGCATGATCATGGCATGATGTAATGAAGTGTGATTTGTGGTGTAGAAAGTCACGGTTGTAAGCACCCGCTTTTGAGTGTTTGATTAGTAGATGAGTGAAATCTCATTGGTTTGTTCGCTTTTCATCCAAAAGACAGGTTTCCAAGGTAATTTTTGCATAATGTGTTGATCTATTATGTTCCATTGTATAGTGATTGATTTGTTTAACTATATGAATCAATTTGCAAACCTATTGTAATTAATGTTTATAAATGCAATAGAGTACTATTCTGATCCATAGAATTCAACTCAAAATATTAATATGATTTCTCATGTTAGTAGTTAGTTCTCACTTACAAATTCACAATTCACAAATACCAATAGTATTATATTGTGTATGTCTTGTCATGTAAACAACAACAAACACTATTGATGGAAGCCTCCACACTCTCTTTTTTCCAAACTTGTATTTTTCCCTTTTTTAATTAGTGGATATTTTTATCAAATGATCAAAATGTTGCGCGAGAGGATTGTGCTCTCTTTGGTATTTACCACTAACATCAATAATCCATGGCATCATTATCAGGCCTAATTCAACCCCCACTTCCCCAAAGTACATATTCTTATCTTAGACCTCAATCTAAAAAACCCATCTATCAAATTTTCACTTTTCAACCTCAAACCGGCTTAAAAAAAATGATCCCCACATATCTAGAAAGATTTCAAGATGGTTTTGGATATCAACAGATAGGAGGTTGATGTTGTGATATGTGCAATTTCCTAGATCATCACACCATCATCGATGTCCATGATGTCTTTTCACACCATAACAACAATATTCTCATTTTCGAGACTTGAACTCAAGACCAATTCAATTCTATGTGCCTCATGAATTCATGGCAGTAGTAATAACTAGAACATGGATCTTCATGTCCGCTCTATTGATCTTCATGTCATTATCTAACACAATTATAATGGGATTTGATGAGGCGCCCAACAGAGTAATTTATGTTTCCATACCTATACTTGTCAATTTTGGATTATCTACTACATATTCCTTCTAAACTTCCTTTTTCACTTACGATTTCAAGATTTTCTATTGCTTCATGTCTTTGTTTTCTATTTGAGATTTGTTTTTCTTTTCTCTTTGGCAATGTTAGCATACTTTGAAGTCATCCATAGTTATTTTCTCCTTGTGCTTTATTCATTATTGTGCTTATTTCCCTTCTTGTTTGGATTTTTGAACTGCACATAATGACCTTGCTATGGTTACATTGATTTTCCTTATAAAAGGGTCTTCCATTCCTATGATCTGTGGCACACGGTGATCTTTATTCCATGAACATAATGCTCAACTACTTTAAATTCTTTGTGCTAATGTCGATATCCCGTCTTCATCACTTTCCTCTTGTAATTCCTTAAGTCTCTTTCCTTTTCCTTATTAATGTTATTCATATTGAAGTCAGAGTCCATTGAATGTAAGGTGACCCTCTATCTTGTTCGATCTACATCTTATTCTTATTTGACTAGACTTCATTTTAAAATGTGTTCTCTCTGCTTTAATACATTTCATACCATATAGTCCTCCAAACATTCCTCATGTATAATCGTTTATGTAGGTTCCCAATCTTCCATCTCTCAAAATTTCATCTTTACATGATTCAATTAGAAGTTATGATACTATTATTTGTCACAAATCTAGGGTAGTGTTGAGCAAGGGTTGATGCTTACTTAAAAACCTTTCTTGCTCCTTTTGATGTATTCATTTGTATATTTGTTGTGCTATGTTGTAATGTATTTGCACATTCTACTTGTTGTAATGTATTTGTACATTCTACTCAATTGCTTAGCTTAACTGGTAAACACAATGTGCTTATTTGGACTAGTGTACAGACCTAAACAATGTATGTTAAGTCAATGAGATGTATACATATAACTTGATTTTATAATTAAAGGAAATTGTGCGAGAGATTATATATATATATATATATATATA
>LPNX010438704.1:544459-599904 GCA_001517045.1 Pseudotsuga menziesii
CTAGTGCAGCAACCCGCGCATACAATACTGTATACGCGACTGTCTACAACAGCAACCCGCGCATAGGTAGCAAAATCTCAAAAAGAGGTCAGAAACTACTCAAAGAAGGCAGGGGAAGTGTGTAATCAGACTGAAAAGGTGTTCCTAAGTGGCAAGAAAGGACCTGAAACAATGCAAAAAACTGAAAGAAATCAAGAGAAAAACCCCAAGCAGACAAGGCTATCCCCAGCGGAGTTGCCAGTTCTGTTGTAAAGGAAAGTGTCCTATGGCTAGGGTTGAAGTGGCCATCAACGTACTGGGGTTAAAAGAGAGATGCACAATGTTCAACAAGTATATAACAGCAAGTTTCAGAGATGAGAAAGGTCCACACCTGATTAACTGAAGGCTGGTCCAAGATTTCTTTTCAATCCTCTTCTTGCTCCTCTCGCTCCAAGAGACCTGGAAAACAAGTTATACCTTCCTCAAACCATTATGACCACATATAAGACAATGATAATCAAGTAAACATAAACAAATGATCTGAATAACATCATCATATGATCAGAAACAGAGATTCAATCACACATTGAACAATGATTTAGGAAGAAGAAGGACATCACATCTTTATTAATCTTGAAAACAAGTACAAATATACCTTCTCTTCAAGTTTGGCACCTCACGAAACCTTGATCTGGATCTGCTGCTTCTCTTCTCAAAAGAACTCAGCCTCCAAGCTCTGCAACACTAAGGGAAGACCTCCAGGGCAAAGGTGTAGGCAAAGAGAGTCCCGATTCCTCCAGCATAACAATGCATAAAATCCAAGTCCCCCTCATGGCCTCCCCTACCTCTATTTATATGGGTGAAATAAGGTAGTTCGAAGGTTAGAGAAGTTATAGCAGTTAAGGAAATCAGTTAGATGACATAACTAATCTCCAATTAACTCGTGTTTTTATGTTTTAATGTTGAGAAACACATACGCGGGTCTGTAGTAGAGCAACCTGCATATGATACGCGACTTAGTATAAAGGAAACCCGCGCATATATGCATGCGCGACTTGTAAAACATGAAACTCGCGCATGATGCGCGACTATGCCTTGAGGGGAGTCGCGTATACACAAAAAACACATTTTAAGGGTATTTCTGGGCATTTTCAGACTTTGGTGTCTTCTAGAAAGTTTTAGCTAACTGAAATACCTTTCCAAAGGCGTAGAAATGAGGTCAAACGGAGTTACATAAATCAAGATATGTTTCCTCCAATATAGGTGTTTTTTCAGTGACTTTCAGTGACTTTCATGAAGTGCCGACATGCGACGAAATCATGGGAAAGTGGTCACAGGCAGAGATGAAGGCAGAAATGTATTCCATAATAAGCCAAGCTATAGTATTCTAGGAAAACCTCAATCCATAAGTGTCCTTTTGCGCGCCGACATAAGGAAAGTCGGCACTCGGACGGAGAGGTGCCATTCTGGTGTATAACACATGTTATCACTGACATTCTTCATGTCATCCATTTATCAACTATCAATTATTTTTTATTTTCTTTTTCTTTTTATCTCACATTCTTTTAGTTATCTGTCATGAACGGTTTGTTATCCATTCGTCAGCTATGAGTTATCCATGCATTGCTACCGGTTATCCATTCATCACCTAGCTACTAGTTGTTTTTTATATTCTTTTTTTAGAATTGTTTATTTTGAATATTGAACGAATGCCATAGAATCAATCTTGACAATACACTTGTCTCGTCCTTGTCCGTAGATGAAAAAGCATAGGCCTTAGTCAACCCCAAATCTAAAAAAAAACGTCTTTGACGTAAAAAAAAACTTTGAAAAAATAAATTTAAAAATATTTAAAATAAAATTTTTAAATAATTATTAAAAAATACTCTCATCTAATTTTAAGAAATTATATTTTATGGTGATGATGATGATAGTTTTTAACGCCTACATTATATCAATTTTGGTTTATCAACCTTAAAAAAAGTAGTCTCTTTATTTTATTTAGAATTTTATTTTTATATTCAAAAGATTTAAGAAAAGCATTCCTAAATCACCATAGTTATGTTAAGTTAAAAGGTTAGGAGGAAAAGTATGGTAGCAAATGTTTTGAAGTTGCGTTCTAGTGTGGGTGTACGAAGGACATTATAAGAGAAAATGATGTTCGTCTTGAACCATATTTTTGACAAAAAGACGACAAATTCTTTCATCCTGCAACATTTAAGGAATCGTCCATCCTCTTATTTCACTATGGATCTCATGAGAGTTTGTTCTGATTTTAGCAATGTTTATCTTCTTCATTATGTTAGTTAAAATATAGAGATACTTTTTATCTTCTAGACTAGGGTTGATCACCTCTTTATAATATCTTAATTTTCTCTTATTTTCTAACTCTTTATCGCACCACATATTTTCCTTAAATTTAGATGTAATAATACTTTTAATATTATTACTATTTTGTAGAGTGGTCTCTTCCTCGACTCCCCAATGATTTAGTGAAGATTTGGCATATTTATGCCAGCCTCACTTAAGTTGCAAGTGGTTTTGACTAGAGTATGAGGCAATCTTAGGAAGCCTCTTCTCTCTCATGTTTATCTTGTTCTTGTACATTAGGTACCTAGTCATAGCCATGCTCTCAACTGGGGAGAGACTCGCTTTTATGAGGAGGATAAGATAGGGCGTATTGCCCTTAATTTTGTGATTATATGTTATAAAGAACTTTTGTATTTTCTCTAATCTTCTCCAATATTTTCTAAAAATATTGCGGCCCCAAACTTCACAACCATATAATATACATGATCATATCTTTAAATGTTTACATTGAAAGCTATCTATTGAATTGAATGACTGAAAAAATTAAATTCTCTTTTTAACTAAATAAATAAATATAAAGGCAAAATGAAGGGGGAAGTCTCCATAACATGGGAGCTAATCTCTTCTCCATGTCCACTAATGGTTGAACAATTCCGTAATGGTAGGATCTACTTGGAAAAATATAATGGAAGACATTTTCTTGCATGAAATCCTTGTCTCTTCCCAAAGATATGATAGATATAAGACTTGTATTTAGTTCATATTGGCCACAAGTAAGTGATTTATGTGAAGGTTGCAAGTAATCATATGAAACAAGGGACAATACTTCCAAAGGACAATGTCAAATCAACCAACAACACCCTTTTCATATTCCCCTTGGTTTTGGAATCATGTTCCCCTTGTTTCTCCCTTAGGACAAGTAGCAAAAGCAACATAAAAAAAAGCAGTACCAAGAGCATTTCCAGCATAATTCCCAACAGCACAAGTAGAAACAGGCCTAGCAGCAGAATAAGTAGCATCCCCAGGAGCAACATTATTCTCAGCATAACAAGTCTAATTTCTAGCAACACCAATTTCACCAGGATCATATCCATAAGCAGTTTTAGAAGCATTAGGATCACTTCTTAGCAAGAAAATGACTGGTAAATTCAATACATAAAGGTGGCCTATGAATATGATAAAGAGTGTGAACGTAGCCTATCCAGCAAATGGTAAATTCAGGTGCTACGCTCTTTCCTGACAAAGGAGGAACCATTTTGGTGGATATTTTATTAGTATGCATATTCCTTTTTATATATTCATTTTCCTTTACACATCCATTATCATATCATATAAAGTGTAACTACTACGATGTAATTATTTCCCACCACTTAGAATCTTATGCATTCACTAGTTGTGCCTTAGCCTTGAGCTTCGCACTAAGACTGCTTACAATTCTACACAGGGCCAATACAACTCAAACAACATGATTTGACTCCCATTTGAATCCTCTCTCATAAACCACATCATATAAATAAGACATGATTTTTTACATTGCAATTATGAAGTCAAAACTAGGGTATTACATCCCCCCATTTGAATAACACCATCCTCATTATTCTTTTCCTTCATAATATTATGTCTCCATTCCTTGAATATTCTTTAACTACATTTGTGATGGTATCCTCTTCATTATAAGTTGTATTTGATCAATATCTAGACAACAATGTCCCAAAAGAGTGCAATGAATCCATACCTAAAAAAACAAATAAATGTACATATCAATAAAAAAAAATACCCAATATAGAAACCTTCTAAGTTTCGAGTATGGTTGTCTAGATGTCAAGGCCAAGAAGAGGATGACATAATGACAATTATATTTGAGTGTAGAAAATCATCAACATATCTAATTAGGGTGATGCTATCAACCACACGAGAAAAGGATATTGTTGTTGGTGTTTCTTTTGCACAGGAGCCAAGCCACTACAATCCAATAATCCACAATTAGAGAAAAATGAACAAACTCAATGAATAAATGAGCTCAACAATTCAAAGTTGAAGAAATTGCAATGGCATAGTGATCTATTAAATCTTTAATCAAACAAAATGTACCCAAATACCAAGAGGATAGAAAATTATGTAATACCAATAATGTGGAATCAATCCAATCATGAGTAGAGATTAACACTTAGTAATAAATAAAACAAGGACTTCTTCATTAATAAAAACACAAGATTATAGAGATGTATATAAAGATAACCAGCTTAAAAATATTGGAGATGAATGCTTAATAAGCTCTTAAGAAATAACAACAAAATACAATAATAGGCCTAGTTGAGGACAAGGGATCGACTAGCCACGAGAATAAGAAACCAATAAGACATTGACACAATAATCCTTAATACAAATATCATATCTGCAACACAACACACATATACTAAACACTAAGAATATAATATGCTAAGAGCTAAAATCTCCAACATTTTACTTTGCATTCTCTGCACTTTTTAGATTTGTTTCTCCATTATCCTTATGTTGTTTTATCCAAGCCAATCTTGATATTTTCCCATCTAGAGTTTCCTTTAAGCCTTATCCAACCATGTTATTTTCTTTTCATTGCTTCAAAAATTCTCATCCAATATCCAATTTATCCCTTAAGGAATATCCTCACAGTGGAGTTCTTCATTCCCTTAATAGAAATACTTAAGTGAATTGAAGTTGATTATTCACATATAAGTTGTAGGTTCATTTGTTACAACTTTTTGAAGAATACACAATTCTTACCCAATAAAATGTTCACCCATTTTCTACATAATGTACATCCCCTCTACATCTTGGTAGATTTCCTCTACCAATTAGGCCTTCCAATGGACCTTTTCTTATGCAAGTATTATTCCTTTCATGTTGTACATTGCTTGGATACCTTTCCATCACTCAAAGGATACAAGAATTACATAAAATAGTTTAACAATCTCTTTGGGATGGTATATCTCATATCTCTACTAGTAATTATCTTGTTGTATAAATTAAAATTAAAACAACCAAAAGTACCACAACCCTTATCTACTAATTTATTATCTACAAATTATATTTCACATGTTGATTATGACTAATGCTTTCTGTCTAGGACACTAGCTTCTTAAGTCACATTTATAGGTCATACTTTTCTATAATGAAAATTATTTTGCTTATTTGTTATGGTAACATCCTTACCTACATATTACATTACATAGGATATACACCCCTTTATAGGAATATGTATTCCTCAGTGTACACTTTGTTCCATCACATCCCTTATCTCTCAGCATGAGGTGATTTCTTACTAATAATTATTCTTGGAGTTTTGAGATGTTTTCACCTAGTAATATGCAGAGATGACAACGATCAACCCCGCCATTATTGAACATCACATTGACCCATTTCCTGATGCTTCATCTATAAGACAAAAATAATTTCTTATTCACCCATTCAAAGAAACTTCTATCAAGGTAGAAATCAAGAAGATTCACCAATAAAAATTCATTTATCCCATCATTTACACAACATGGGTATCAAATGGACCCATCCCCATGAACAAAAAAGCAGGGAAAATTACACGTTTGCATAGATTTTAGGGATTTCAACTAATATTTCCCCAATGATAACTTCCATACCCTTTCATCAACCATGTAGTTGATACACATGCCAATCATGAAATCTTTTGATTTATGGATGGATTTTTTTGCTACCACCCAATACAAATCCATCGGCAAGATTGGTATTAAATGACTTTTATGATTCCATGGGGAACCTTCACTTATTGCATCATGTCGTTTGGAATAAATAATGCAAGAGGAACATTATAAAACACCAATTCCTATGTATTTAAGTACTTGTCTTATATCATCTTTTCTTACCTCGATGCCCTTACAACCAAATCAAAGAAACAATACGTTGATCACCTCGTCGATTTACATATCATCTTCTCAAGATTTTGGGAGTTCAATATACAATTAAACTCTCTTAAATATGTATTCTACATCACAACAGGATTCCTACAAGGGTTGATTATATCTCCAATTTGTATCACCATCAATCCCCTCAAAGTCCAAGCCATCCTTGAGCTCCCCCCACTGAAACACAAGAAATTGTGAAGAATTCAATGCAAAGACAATTTACTTTGTCTCTTTGTCCCATATTACACTACACAAGCACAATGATTTCTATTTCTTCTCAAGAAATACATATCCTTCTGGTGGGATAACAAGGCACAAATTCCCTTTAAGGAACTTAAAAAGGATTTTACATAAGCTCCTCTCTTCTTCCCACCTAACTTTGAAAAGTATTTTATCTTTTACATTTTAGCATTTTAATGTATGGTCGCTGGTGTTTTAGTTCAAAATAGTGAAGATCAGTGTGAGCACGCATTTTATTACATTAGTAAGACATTGGTAGGATCACCCCTTAATTACAACCATGATGAGAAGTTAGTGTTGTCTATCATCCTCTCAGTAAAAAAACTATGAAATTACATCTTGCTACATAAAATTGCAATGATTACAAACTCTAATCCAATGTAGTACATACTAGGATGATGACTTATCAGTTGTAAGTTTTCTCATCAGATTGTCATTATTTAGGAATTCGATCTAGATTTTGTAAGACCCAAAAGAACAAAAAATCATTGTCCCTTGCTAAGCTCATTACTAATCTACAAACTCTTACAGTAGGATGCCATGCCAATGATTAGTTTCCTGATGAACACATGTTTGTCCTTAATATATGATATCCATGGTACAAATATTTCCTCACATATCTTTGCACATAAAAATTCACTTCCCACCTCTCATGTGATGATTGTCGTCACATCCACAACCAATACCCTTGTTACCTCCTCATGGAATACATTCTCTATAGATATATTCATGACACCATTTTTTGGATATTTTTATCTCATGAAAAGGATGACAAGTGCTTAACGATTGCTAGAGTGACATGTGTGGTTCCCACTTATCAATATTTTCCATTTCTAAAAACAAAAATTCATTCCAACTACTTTTGGCATTCATCCTTTAAAGATTGTATACACACCATCCATCAGTATGAAAAATTTGAAATATTCTCTAGCAAAACTCGGGCCTCTCCTATCCCCTTGCACCTATTCATCACTATCGGTCTCTTCTGCAAGTGGTAAATCAACTTCATGGAATGTTGAATTACATTATATCAATTACACAAGTATATCTCCATCATTGTTGATTACTTCACCAAATTTTCCAAGGAAACATCCACTTTTAATAACATCGACGCCACATCATCTAGGTTTCTCTTTAACCACTTCATCACATGATTTTTCGTACCCAAAAAATTTTACTTTGATAGTGAAACTCATTTCCAAAATGATATTTTCCAAGATTTATCATTCTTACTAGGGTTCACACATGAGTTCCCCACCCCTACTATTTGCAAGACAACAAATACGTTGAGGTAGTTTTAAAGTCCTCAAGACTATTCTCCGACAAACATTCAACAAGAACAAAACCAATTGAAATCACATGTTATTTTTGACACTATTGGATTACAGAACATCTATTAAACTTTGATAGGATTCACTCCTTTCCATCTTATTCACAACACCAAGGCATTCTTGCCCATTGAATCCTAAATACCTACTCTCCAAACCATTATGGAACTAATACCTAGTATTCCTACATTAGAGTAGTGTATGCTCACTTTGGAACACCTATATGAGGAACGTTATGATTCACTACAAAAAAATCAGGGCATGAAGCAACATACCAAATTACCTTTTGATCACCAAGTTTGTCCTCACATCTTCTTTGAAGGATATAATGTTCTCGTTTCCAATGCCAAGAAATACAACAAACCCAGTCCTGGTGTGTTTGTCCCAATGTGGAAGGGCCATTACATTTTCAAACATTTCCTACCCAAAGGAGCATATGTACTTAGTTTAACCTAAGGAGGCCTTCTATAGAATCTTGTCAATGAGTAGTATTTGAAGAAATTATTCCCATAGTCACAATGTCAGGATGACCACATGAACAAAGACATTTCTTTTAGATAATTATCACTGATTTGAAACACCTATAGCCATGTGAAAGTTTCAATAAAAAAAATCACAGAATGCATGAATCTTCACCCATAATCTACATTTTCACTTCAACTAAACACAATGTAGACCACATGTTTTTTCACTTTAAATTTTCATTTCTCAGTTTATACATTATGAATGATTCTAGTTTTGTTTTCTTTGTAGATGACTACTAGTAAATTTTTTTATGTCAACTTCACCAATGACGTGAGCTATTGGTTAAATAATCTCGCATCCACTGCTTGGGCCATTTATACCCTGATACACACTGTTATAGCTGATTTCACTACCCTAGGTGAATCACACTTTGTATGGCCTTCCCCTGTCCCGCTGCAGACTCCTTAGACCCCATGGACCATTTTTTGTCCTTTGATGTTTCCTTGATCATCCCTAAAAACATATGAAAAATGATACACACGAATTTTAAACCTATAAGCGTGTATATACGCAGGTTTGACCACTAAAACCGTGTACATCGGGATGTGTGCATAATCCAAATCCTTTTGGAGTTTTCTTTGACATGGATCCGACTCGTTTGACTCCTGACCTTCCCTATGCCTTGAGATCGCTTGGATTCGACCTTTCATTATCCATTTGAAAGCTATATAAGGAATCCCTTGGTACATTGAAGGTAAGAAGAGAGAATTGAGAGCAAAGAAACTATAGTCCATTGTTGCCGGAACTTATGCTTGAGTCTGCACCCCTTTGTCCCTTGGAGCACTAGTGTGTTCTTCCCAAGCTTTCCTTTTTCTTGTGAGATTGCTATCGAGAGATGGAGGATTGAGGTGGTGGAGGCCCAAGTAAGGGATTCAGTTTCTCCGGTTTGTATATGTGCCGTCAGAGGTTGTATCTTGTAATCTCTGATTTATATTAATAGAAATATCTTTTCCTGTCCAATAATGTGTGTTTGAATGAATATTTTATCCATGGGATTATGTCAAATGCTTGTACATTATTGATTATATATGCTAGAATAGATCTAACACCATGATATATAGAATGATTGTATTGTTTACTTGTTGTTGAGGAAGTAATATATCAATTCAAGCTGAAGATTGGAAAGCTCAACGGGGATCTACTTCAACCGTCCGGAATAAGGTATGAGGTCTGATCCTTTAGTGTTAGACATTTAATTTCTATTGCATATTGGAAAGGATTGATTTCTGGAGTCAAGCTGTCTATTGTGGTACCCCAAGCCATAGGAATTTCTCTCCGTAACAGAATTGGTGACTTTGCTGGGGAGTTCTTAGTAGTTGTCCTTTGGGGGTTGTTTTATCGGCATTCAATGAACTTGAATTTCTCTTTCTCTCTTGTTTCTGTGTCGGGTCTAGGGGCATGTATGCCTGGTAGTGTCTGATTGGTGTGAATTTTATTTCAGCCTATCTGTTTGCCTTGAGTTTATGCACCTTTCTTCCTGTACGCGAGTTTTTAACTCACAGTCGCATATGCATGCGGTTTTCTATGTGATTTCCGCGTATCCACGCGGGTTTACTGCGAACAGTCACGTATGCCCTTGTGTTTTCCTTTTTGTGGAAGTTAATTAGTTGCTAGGTGAATTCTGATATTTGCTGAGTCTCCTTTGGCACTGCCTGAGTCTGTTTAGACCTCTGTTTCTGACCAGAATTTCTCTCATGTCAAGTTGTGAATGCATTATCATGAGCTTTTCCTGCCTTATTGAGCTTTATGCCGGCTTCCTTGACATTGCGTTTCAGCCATATAGCCTGATCTTGTCTCAACAATCTAATGCATCAAAGTGCACAACCTTAGTCCTAAACTTTCTAGGAACTGTAAGTATGGGACCATGTATTGATCATGTAAATCGATGAACCAGTGCTCGTCAAATCCATCCACTATAATTGCCACTCGTTGCTCCAAATTAACCAAATAGGTGACAATGTTTTCCTATGTTGATCCCTCCTCACTTGTCAGTGCACCCTCCTCTCATTGGTGTCTGTTCTAGAGGAAATTGTTCCTATGGCTAGGTGTTAAGAGTCCACCAACATACTAGGCTTAAGAGACTGATGTACAATGTTCTACGAGTAAAAATAAGAAAAGTTCAGAGGAAATAAAGTCTAGTACCTATTCAGTGAAGGTTGAATCTTGATCCAAGATTTCATTTAACCATCCTCCTGCTCCTCTTTCTCCAAGAGACTTGCAAAGCTATTTATACCTTCCTCAAACCAAATTAACTATATGAAAGGAGATTATGTTCAATGAAACATGAAACCCTAATCTAATAACCATCATCATCTAATCATAAACGAAGATTCAACAACAATTAGACATTGATTTGGAAAGGGAATAGCATCAAATATTTATTGACCATGGAAGAAGTACAAAGTTTACTTTCCCCTCATTCTAGGCACCTCACGAAACCTTGATCTGGATCTCCTGATTCTCTTCTCCAAGGATCTCATCCTCCAAGCTCTGCAACACTGGAATATGGCATATGTTATAGCTGATTTTACCACACATGGTGAATCACATTTTTATGGCCTTCCCTATCCCTCTACAGACTCCTTAGACCCCATGGACCATTTTTGTTCCTTTGATGTTTCCAATATCATCCCTAAAAACATTCAAAATTGGCTATATGCGACTTTTAAACCCTTTCTCGTGTATATACACGGGTTTGACCCCTAAAACCATGTACATCAGGATGTGTGCAAAAGGCCAAATTATTTTGGAGTTTTCCTTGATGTGGATCCGACTCACTTGTCTCCTGACCTTCCCTATGCCTTGAGATCACTCAGATTCAACCTTTCATTACCCCATTGAAGAGCTAGATAAGGAACCCTTTGGATACATTGAAGGCATGAGGAATTGAGAGCAAGAGAACTATAGTCCATTGTTGCTGGAGCTTCTACTTGAGTTTGCATTCCTTTGTCCCTTGGAGCACTTTTGTGTGAGGTTGTATTCATTGTAATCTCTGATTTTATATTAATAGAAATATCTCTTCCTATCCAATAATGTGTATTTGAATGAATATTTGATCCATGGATGATTTCAAATTCCTTATACGTTATTGATTATATATGTGAGAGTAGATCTAACATGATTATATATAGCATGCTTTTCTTGTTTATTGAATGTTGAGGAAGCAATTTATCAATTCAAGCTGGAGTTGGAAAGCTCAACGGGGATCTACATCAACCGTCCGAAATAAGGTACAAATCGAGATCCTTTCGTGTTAGATATTTGGTTTCTCTTGCATATAGGAAAGGATTGATTTTTGGAGTCAAGATGTCTGTTGTGGTACCCCAAGCCATAGGAATTTCTCTTTGTAACAGAATTTTGTTACGGAGAGAAATTCCTATGGCTTGGGGTACCACAATAGACATCTTGACTCCAGAAATCAATCCTTTCCTATATGCAAGAGAAACCAAATATCTAACACGAAAGGATCTCGATACGTACCTTATTTCAGATGGTTGATGTAGATCCCCATTGAGCTTTCCAACTCCAGCTTGAATTGATAAATTGCTTCCTCAACATTCAATAAACAAGACAAGCATGCTATATATAATCGTGTTAGATCTACTCTAGCATATATAATCAATAACGTATAAGCATTTGAAATCATCCATGGATCAAATATTCATTCAAATACACATTATTAGACAAGAAAATATATTTCTATTAATATAAAATCAGAGATTACAATGAATACAACCTCTGCCGGCACATCTGCGAATCGGAGAAACTGAGTTCCCCACTTGGGCCTCCACCACTTCAATCCTCCATCTCTCAATAGCAAGCTCACAAGAAAAGGGCAAGCTTGAGAAGAACACAAAAGTGCTCCAAGGGACAAAGGGATGCTGACTCAAGCACAAGTTCTGACAATAATGGACTATAGTTCTCTTGCTCTCAATTCCTCATGCCTTCAATGTATCCAAAGGGTTCCTTATATAGCTCTTCAATGGGGTAATGAAAGGTCGAATTTGAGTTATCTCAAGGCATAGGGAAGGCCAGGAGACAAGTGAGTTGGATCCACATCAAGGAAAACTCCAAGAGAATTTGTCCTTTTGCACACATCCCAATGTACGCAGTTTTAGGGGTCAAACCTACGTATATACAAGAGAAAGGGTTTAAAAGTCGCGTATAACAAATTTTGCATGTTTTTAGGGATGATCTTGGAAACATCAAAGGAACAAAAATGGTCCATGGGGTCTAAGGAGTCTGCAGAGGGATAGGGAAGGCCATAAAAATGTGATTCACCATGTGTGGTAAAATCAACTATAACAGATGCCCCCTAATGTGTGAGGTCAGAGGGGTCATACAATGGCCGAAATACATTATAAGTCCATCCCAAAAGTGAAGTGATGAAGAACCCAGTGGAAGAACTAGCCATCCAATCAACACTATACAATGATACAACTCTGTACATAACTGCAAATACATATAGCAGTCCTAGATACATATGAGTACAATGGCCATGAATAGGCATGATACAATATAACATATGTGGTCATCGCCACATACAATATAAATAGATCAGAATCTCCATGATGAATATATACAAAGGATCATGATATCCACAAAGAATGAAGATATATAATGGATCAAGATCTCCATAATGGTTGGAAATGTCTGAAATATACTGGAATCAAGTCACGAGAGTTGAAAGCTCATGAACACTAGCACAATCAAGGAGGTAGCATATAAGAGATGCCACCAGTCTAGAAGGTCTTCTACACAAACCGCTACAAGTACATGTCCTACTATGTGAATATAGGTGTCGAGGTCGAACATAGTAGTCCAGCGTCTGATTACCGGTCATTAATGTATACTGTTAACAGATGCGAGATCACCCACCGATAATGAAAATGGGATTCAAGGTACTAGAGTGCAAACTAACAAGTGTGAATAAATGTGTTGAGGTCAAACACTTGACAGAATCCATCGATCAGGGGACATTGATGTATTCCCAAAAAAATGTCGATGGCGAGAGAACCTGCCACTGATGACTACAAGTCTCAAGGCACTCAAAAATGACTCTAGATTCCTATCCCAGAACTGAATTCGATGGGATGAAATCCCTTGGAAAGAGGGCATTAAGGCATCCCCCATCATCCAACACGAGGTACTCAGCAAAGCTGTATAATGTGGAAGGACTCAATCATAAGGTGCACAAACCAGTAACTGTACCGGGAATGGCTAACATGAAAAGTCAAGATAACTGAGGAATGGATGACTTAGGTTTCAACTTCCTTCGAACAAGAGCATGAAGGCGAATGGTGACTAAATTTAGGCAGCATAGACTCGATATGAAAAACTAGGACATCTCTGCGACACAGGAGGCATCGACAGAGGCTCCATAGGGACTGGAAGCTTAACCAGTCAGAGGAGATAAACTCAGATAAATGAGTACAACTCCTAAATTCAAACTATTAACCCAAGCAATGGATGTGATATATAGTGCTCTGTTCGAAGGAGACATGACTTGACTGCTACCAAAGACAACATCTTTTCTTGTCCGGCTTTTTGGTTTTTTAATTTTTTTTTGGACATTTTCAAATATTTGAAAAGCTTGAAAAAGAATAAAATTGCTTTAAAGTTACAGACTAGGAGGAGACGAGTGTCAAATGGGAAAACAAACTATTTCCAAGTAGTGGAACATACCTATGCTCAATGAAAGGACGCATGTGTAGGATAGCGACACTCAGGGGAAAGTCCCATCCCGGTAAAAATAGGGAATCAAGCTGCAAAGGATATACAAAATGGCTTTGCATGGCTAGACATGAGACAAGCTCGGGCTATATGGCTGATACTCAAAGTCAGGGAAGTCGGCATAAGGCTCAAATGAGGCAGGAAAAGCTCATGATAATGCAATTACAACTTGATATAAGGGAGTCCGGGGGAAATAGACCAGCAAAATATCAAGAGGAGTATGAGGCTCTTGCGAAATGTCGTGGCAATACTATACAATAGACTCCCACACCCCAAAGGACAAAACTGTCAGCATGGGCACCAAATGCAAATAAGGTGCTAACTAGGACACCCATGTATAGGAAATCTCTACGATTCACATAGTACCACTTCTAACAACAGCATGAAGGTTCCGTGATACCATGGAATGGGTTCGTACCTAAGGTTAAAATGGAACGGTCACAAGGAAATGCATAAGTGCAAGCATATGTGATATCCTAACCTATATGCCAGTTCAGACATAATACTTATGATAGGCACGAATGGGTCGAAACCTTGGAGAGAGTGTACAAAATTTAGATCCTACATGACAACCATATTAGTCCAAAATAACCCAAAATAGTCAATAAAGAATCCAAACTATAGGATATAGGGAGGAATGATCA
Source organism: Pseudotsuga menziesii (assembly GCA_001517045.1). Lineage (NCBI taxonomy): Eukaryota > Viridiplantae > Streptophyta > Pinopsida > Pinales > Pinaceae > Pseudotsuga > Pseudotsuga menziesii. The sequence goes on from LPNX010438704.1 coordinate 559,133, forward strand.
TGACAAATAAATTCAAAGGAAACAGTGCAGTGGACGATGGGCCATAAAAAGGAATGTAAAGTGTAGACCCAACGTTCACGTATCTGCTACCACCCCCATAAGGGTGACCACTGGTGTAAAGATCGAGCGAAGGGAATAAAAATCCTCCGAAAATGGAGTAGAGGATGGAATATGACCATTCCCAAATCTAAGAGCACGGTAAGGGGCTGTGATGCCCCCAAGTCGGACACTAGGGTCTGTACTAGGACCAAGGATGAGTGATAGGATACTAGGCATGCCAAAAATAAAAGGACCCGAACTCAAGAGACCATAAATATACTCAAGTAACCATGATCCCAAAGTCCAACTAGCGCACAAAGAGCACACTCCTAAGAAAATCTACAGCCAAAATACAAGCAAACCAAGGGGACGATATGTGAGCTCCCGAATGCAGTAGGTATGTCTCGCCTAGGAGAGGCTTGAAACTCCCATACACTACAAGCAGAGGTACATAACAAATTATAGTGGCCCTCAGCTTCAACGCATATAGTGACTGTGCTGTCCGACCCCTACCTTCCTAGGACACCTGCAGAATAACCTCTGTGAAGTACCCCCTCGATAACCTAGGTAAGGAAACTAAGGTCACCTTAATATAATCAATGCTCAGGCGGACAGTCGCAAGCGGGATTGACCATATGAGCAAGGTAGAAAAGCCCGAAACTCTCGAAAGAGCCCCCCGATACTAATACAATCCTGGAAATATCTTCGGTGCTACTCAGTTATGACTAGGGGTCATCCTAATCAATAACCACTCACACTACCTCGTGCTTAACTCCCTTGTAAGAGGAGGATCCTGAGAAACACTAATTATACCAAGGAATTTCACACTCTCACCTGGACAGACACATACATGTTGTTGTTTAGTGGTCTTGGATAATTTACTCACAATGAACTATTCCAAGACCCTAAAACCTAATATTGTTGGTGAACCCTGTAAAAGAAAAATGTGTAGTTCATTTTAATTAAGCGTTGATTTTAATTAGCTGTGATTACTCAAAGGGAAATGGCCGTGCAACTAGTGATGTGAAGACTCGGCAGTGAAATAAAAGTGCACACCATAACAAATAATGCTAAGTGCAATCTTTGTCAAATGAAAAACAGGGTATGCCACTACATGAGATGCATAAATATATATTCCCTTCTGAATTCCAATGCAATCCTTCCTATATGAAATCCTAAATAAAACTCTCATCCAAGCAATCCAATGCAAGTACCTCCTCAAACCCATATGCAAAAAATGCCACTACCTTGTATTTTTCAATATAAAAGAATGAGAAATGCACTAAAAGTCATCTAAAAACATCAGTCTCTGCAGCAAGTATAAAAAACAAGCCCAGCAAGACACCGAGACAAAAAAGAGTAATGCACTAATGGCAAAAAAAAAAGGATAAATGACTAAAAATACTTTCAAAGAAAAATCAATGAAAAGCCGGTCTTTGGTCACAAAAGAAGCATCCAACAGACAACATCAAACCCAAGGAAGATCCAACCACACTCACAACCCACCCAGCAACTTCCCACAACATCAAGATCACCAAAAGGGAGGATGTACGTGACTATTTAAAGAATAGCTGTGTATATACGTGACTTTTGGCCAAAAAGATGCATGTATACGTGGATTTTGGCCAAAACCCTGCGTGTATAGGTGACTTTTGGCCAAAAATCCACGTATGTACGTGACTTTTGGCCTAAAACCTACATATATAGAGAAGACAGTGGTAAAAAGCAGGCCAAGGGTCAAATCAATAAAGGGGAGTGTCAATGGATGAAAATACTATAAAATGCAACACAGAAACAAGAGAAACAAAGAGAAATTCAAGAATATCAAGCACATTTTTCCCCCAAACCCACAAAAAAACAAGGAACGTCCCTAGCAGAGTCGCCAATTCTGTTACAGAGAGAAATTCCTATGGCTTGGGGTACCACAATAGACAGCTTGACTCCAGAAATCAATCCTTTCCTATATGAAAGAGAAACCAAATATCTAACACTAAAGGATCTCAATTCATACCTTATTCCGGACGGTTGATGTAGATCCCCGTTGAGCTTTCCCACTCCATCTTGAATTGATAAATTGCTTCCTCAACATTCAATAAACAAGACAAGCATGCTATATATAATCGTGTTAGATCTACTCTAGCATATATAATCAACAACATATAAGCATTTGAAATCATCCATGGATCAAATATTCATTCAAATACACATTATTGGACATGAAAAGATATTTCTATTAATATAAAATCAGAGATTACAATGAATACAACCTCTGTCGGTACATCTACGAATCGGAGAAACTGAGTCCCCCACTTGGGCCTCCACCACTTCAATCCTCCATCTCTCTATAGCAAGCTCACAAGCAAAGGGCAAGCTTGGGAAGAACACAAAAGTTCTCAAAGGGACAAAGGGATGTATACTCAAGCACAAGTTCCAGCAACAATGGACTATAGTTCTCTTGCTCTCAATTCCTCATGCCTTCAATGTATCCAAAGGGTTCCTTATATAGCTCTTCAATGGGGTAATGAAAGGTCGAATCTGAGCGATCTCGAGGAATAGGGAAGGCCAGGAGACAAGTGAGTCAGATCCACATCAAGGAAAACTCCAAAAGAATTTGTCCTTTTTCACACATCCCGATGTATGCGGTTTTAGGGGTCAAACCCGTGTATATACGCGAGAAAGGGTTTAAAAGTAGTGTATAACAAATTTTGCATGTTTTTAGGGATGATCTTGGAAACATCAAAGGAACAAAAATGGTCCATGGGGTCTAAGGAGTCCGCAGAGGGACAGGGAAGGCCATAAAAATGTGATTCGCCATGTGTGGTAAAATCAACTATTACAACATCTAGGGAAAAGGTATGGGGCATGAGAGTCCCAATTCCACCAGCATAACAATACAAAGGTCAAGTCCCCATTATGGATCTCTCTCCCTCTCTTATATACTTTTCTAAAGAGTTAGGGTCGAATAGGGATCAATTATAACTACAGGATCAATTACAAAACCACACAAACCACCCCTAATTCTAGAATTTTCATATTTTTATATTTTTTTACCACTACAGGATAAATTTGTGGGTTCTATGAAGCAAAGTTGTGAATGGAAAGGAAAATTCGTGGGTTTTCTTAAGGAAAGTCGCGAATGGGTCAAAAGCTCATTTTTAGGGTACTTCTGTTCATTTTTAAGATTTGCTGTATTCTCTAAAGTTTTTCCTTACTCAAATACCTTTACAACAGTCTAGAGAAGAGTTCAAACAGAGTTACAAAATTCTAGATATGGCTCCTCCAATCAAGGTGTTTTGTTCAATTAATGTCATGAAGTGTCGTCATGTAAGTGTCGACATGTGACGAAAACATGGGAAAGTGGTCACAGACAGGGATGTGTCATTTCAAGCTATAACAGATGCCCCCTAATGTATGAGGTTATAGGGGAAGATAATAGTAGAAATACATTATAAAAATCAAACAACCGATTCATGGAGTCGAAGAGACGAAGAGTCCAAGATCATAGGCTCGAACAAAGGTACCTAAAAGAGAGATAAATGTCAAACAAAACTGATCTCTGGGACATACGTGTCCATATACAAATAATCACCATAAATATACAGTCAGATCCAACATGTGTATAACTGATGTAACTATCATGGTTGCACAATATGAAAAAAGGCATCGTATAAAATGTAAAGGAGTCACAGGAACAAATGTACAAGGTGGATCCATGCTCAATAATTGATCATAGCGACAAGAACACAAGGTGGATCTATGTCTGAACAAATGTCATATGGAGTGCGATAAGGTCTTGCGCAACTTGGGCAATAGAAAAATATGATGATGTTACTTTCAGCCCAAGTTCTTCAATCCAAACCAACCAAAAGGTATGAATCCTAACCATGCGAATAAAAGAGATGAAGTTGAACATGGAGGAAGCCATTCGATTACCGGTCATTGATGATGACCGTTAACAAACGCTAGGGAAATGATTAATGAAAATGGTCTCCAAGGAACCTAGTACATTCTGACAAGTGTGAATACATGGTATTGAAGTCAAACACTTGAAGAATCTATCAAGTGAGAGACATTAAGGAATTCCCACTACCCAATAGTGAGGGAAATTTCTATTGATGACTGCAATCCGCAAGGTACTGTCATAAACTTTAAATCTCATTCCCAGAGAAATATGTGTTGAGGTTGATAGGAATAGATCCGTTGTAAGGAAGGCCTTAAGGAATCCTTCATCATCCAACATGGGGTAAGTGAAAGACTAATTAGATCTAGAACCAGAACAAAGTTTTGGAGAAAGGACCACTGAAGACTATATGTAATGAACTGATACCAGGGAGTGGCCTACACAAAAGGTCAAGGAAACGACAAAATGGCCGACAAAGTTTTATCCTTGAATAGTGAGCATGAAACAAAAGTGACTTAGGAAAATTTTGACACGAAAGGACCAATGATGCAAATATGCAATGTAGGATACATTGACAGATTCCCCATAAAATTGGAAAAGAAGACAACTGGAGGAGTAAAAACTCTGAATCGAGATAAGGTGAAAAACTAGGACCCAACTATTGATAGACTCAAAACAGGTGCTTTTTTCAAGGACACAAGACTTGCTTCCATGATGTAAAAGACATGTGAATGAACTTCCCTTTCCCTTATTTCTTGTAAAGGTTTAATGAGTCCAATAAAGAAAACTCAGGACCTTCTTCATTAATGGTAAGATCGAAGAAGAAACAAAAGAATGCTTGATAAAGAACTGATTCATGGATTTTACAAGCCCAAAGTAGTGGATGATCGAAGGTGTTTTCATAGTTTTGATAGTTTGAAAACACCAAAGAAAACTCTAGGGGGGTGTTTTTTCGTAAGGTTAGTCTTGTGAGTCCGAAAAAGTGTAAATCAATCCAAAGGAGAACTCTCTTAGCCCAAGTGAACTAAGGTATGCATTTTTCGTAGTTAGCCGGAAAGGTATGAAAAAGGGGTAAACTATCACCGTACTGACACTTCTTCAAAAGCAAGCAGAAGCGATTTAGTTTTAACTAGTGTGAAAGAAATCAAGATCACTCGAAAAGTTTCATTTATTTACAAGAAGGGAACTAACAATAGTAAACTCGATGCTTTGTACTAGGGTTTAACGAGCATGACAATGACATAAAAAATGCTCAAAATATTTTTCATGTTTAGGTCCATAGAATGAAAAAGAGAAAATTAAGCTCGAACATGTTCCTTTTCTGTAATTTTAGTCCTCCAGGCCCAGAAAAAAATAAAATTCTATACCTAAATATACTCTTCTAGATTCCGAAGAAAATAGAGTATTCCTTTTTCCTAAGTAATCCACATGGCCGAAAAAAGGGGAAAACTTATACCTATGTGGATGTTCCTTCACATCCTGTAATGAGTTTGAAGGGACAAACAAAATTTAAAATCTAGTCATAGTTAGGGAGTTTGAACAGAGCTTAAAGGTGACTCCATACATTTTTCATGAAGTTTTAATGTGCCCAGAAAAGTCAACTCATGGCCTCCTTATTTCTTTTAATGAGAGAAAAGGAGAGCATAAAAAATGATCTAAATGCGAGGAGACGAGTGTTAGAGGGAAGCGAAACTAGTTCCAAGCGCCAGGGAGAAACCTAAGCATAATGCAAGGAATATGAGAAAGATAAAGACACTCGAGGGGGGTCTCCTCAAGGTAAAGTGTCTCAAGTTGTTCTGTAAAAATGGTACAAAGTTGAGCGTCGATGGTGAGACCAGAGATGAGGGATAATACAACGAGCTAAAATCGTGGAAGTCGACATCAGGATCATAAGCGTGAACAGGGTACATGAAAATGTAGTTACAACTTGAACAACAAGGAGAGGTTAGTAAATAATTGTGAATACAACTACAAATCTTGTCTTCAAGAAACAATGACATCAAGATCATATTCAGAAGAAAAGATCCGATGCAAGTCACTTTGGCAGAAACACATGCGACTTTGCTATCTTCCACAAAAGGTGTAGTCAAGGTAGAATCAACCAAAGAAGACTCTATAGTGCTAAGTCTCGAGGGTTTATAATCAATAAGATCAACCTCAAAAGAAAATAAAAAATCAACAAGGGGGATAGACTCTGCATGAACAAACTCAGTATCATAGGAGTTGAAAAAAATATAAGAAAAATTAAACTCATGAGGATCACTGACTTGTTGTTCAAAGGAAGAGTCCAAAGACTCAACAAGACCAACATAAGAAGATCTATAAATGGAAATATCATGCTTACTAATAAAATCAGGGCTATATTTAATCACAACTGAACTGACATCCATAATAAGGTCAAACTATATCAAAGAATATAGGAATACTTCATCAGAAGGAAGTAGACCATCCCACATAAGACACATGTCTAGACATTCAAATTGATCAATATAGTGGAGAGCAGGATCCACAGTCTGTATAAGATATTTCACTTGGTCAACTACTGAGATTGAGTCCCAATAAGGTCAGCATGAACACAAAATTTTCTTCACAGTAGCAAATTAACACGAGGGATATGAATCCACATAGATCACCCATGGTGGGGTAGTGTCTGCCAAGACACTGGGAATCAATAAAGGAAAGAATTGGTCTCTAGTTAGGTCAGGAGAGGGATCAGGAAAATCTAACTGATCAATAGTGACAATGTTTTTGTTATGATTAAAGTGCATCACATGAAAATGCATTGACACCACACCTTGCATAGCATAAACATAATGACTCCCAAGGAGCATATTAAATTCCAAGGAGTCCTCTATCACCATAAAATCAATTAAGACGGACTTCTCACCCAAAGTAGCAGATGTTTAAGTAAGAATTCCAAAATATGTATTAGTTCTTCTATCAAAATCCAATAACTGACTATCAATTGATGTAAGGATGGGAGATCCCATGCCTCTCCAAGCACATGCAGATAAAATACTAACTAAGGCTCAACAAGCACTCGTCTAATGTCTAATTTTAACCTTTATCTGAAAAGGTGCATCAGAAGGAAGGTGTGGCTCACCTAGGTTGTCCTAATCAAAGGAAGCAATCTGATAGATTGGTTGGGGTTCATCCAAAGCGAGGTCCATGCCCCTTTTTACAGAAGGTTTTGAACTGGAAGTGAATAAAATATCACTAGTAGACGATTCAATCTCAAAAGGAAGAGTGAAATTGATCGAATACGACATCGACTCAACCACTTGCTGAAGGTAACTCTCTAGTGGGAGAGTGGGATTGGCCAAATATTGAATCAAATTGGTCAATTGGAAAATACCACTCTCTGAAGGGAGAGTGAGATTGAACAAAGATGACACTGGTTCAACCACTTGATCAACTGAAGGTTGAATAGGTTGTTGAGAAAATTTAGGTTTTTCAGGAACAATATATCCTTGGAACCAATCTATTCAAACCTCTGCAATAGCATGTCACTGATAAGTAAGGAAGTCTCCCTCACAAATCCTACAAGGAAACTTCATCTCGCATTTCGAACAATTATTTTTCTCAACAGTGTCAACATGACTTGCATTGGTTGACTGCTTGCCCCCAACATGACCTCCATATGCTGGGTGGTTGGGTCTAGCATGACTACGAGAGGCTAATTGTTTACCACCAGCATGGCCTTTAGAGGATTGGTGATTAAGGTCAACTTGACTTGCATAGGTTGAGTGTGTTACCCCTACATGACTTTCATAGGCTGGATGGCAAGGATCAGCTTGACTTGCAGAGGTTAAGTTATGGGGTCCAACATGACCTACAGAGGTTGGAAGGGTGTCCCCAGAATGAAGTGTAGAGGCTGAGTGACTGGGTCCAACATGACTTGTAGAGGTTGGAAGTGTTCCACGAGCATGACTTGAAGAGGATGAGTGGTGAAGATCAACTTGACTTGCAGAGGTTGGATAGGTGCCCCCAACATGATTTCTAGAGGATGGGTGGTTAGGTTCAACTTGAATTACAGAGGTTGAATGGGTTCCCACTTGCTTTCGAGTCTTCTTCCTATTCTTCCTCCTTCTATTCCTTTTAGACTGCATGTTACTAGTATCATAAATTTCACCTCATGAGGTAGAAGGAGGAGGAGAGGAAGCTACATGTGAAGGGGAGACATTGGTTGGATTCCCTTGATATAAGGTGCTTGCTTGAGAAGCATTAGGAGAATTCAAGACAGTTGGATTGAAATAAAACCAAACCAGCAGCCCCAGGGTGATTCAAGGTAGATTCAACGTGGCCATCAAAGGAACACCAACATTTCCAGTGAAAGGAAAAGCACAAGAAGTCCCAGACAAGGGGGTCTCTTTGTTGGTGTCCATAGGTGAGTTAGCCATAGTTTATAAATTTAACAAGTAATAAAAGTATGAGGTCAACTGGTAACCAACGACACAGAGAGCACACCACTAGAAAAATTCCCAAGTATTAAGACCAGACACACAAGGATTCCTTCCAAAGGAGAGTCTAAGGAGATGAGGGCCCATAACTAACCAGTGAAGGAAGAAGGATAGTTACCCGAGGTCCGAATACAACCACTTTGGGGAAAGAGTTAGAATCCAAACAATTTTCCAATGAGCTGCACATGGTTTCCTCCCATGCCTTCCCTGGGTATAGTGGAAATAGCCTTCCACCTCCGCCCTTGTAGAGTCTTAAATGTCAATATGCTAAGAACACCAAAATCACAAATAAAGGCTGACGGAATAGTCACCAGTCTAACCGATGCAAATGGGAAAGGTAGCTAAGCCCAAAACTCAAGAAGTAGCAGGCACCACACAGGGCCGGGAGGAGGTACTGGGTGAGTCCCCAAATGGGAAACAACTCTGGTGTATTCTCTACCGAGTATATGGGGGGGGAATCTCCACAACTCAGTATTGCATAACCTTGTTCTTGACTCCCATGTTAGAGAACATTTTCGGTATATTTATTTTCAAAGCTGTATTACTTGAAGAAAGGTCACTATGTTTGAGTTTAAATTTTTTGGTAGTTAAGATATCACTAACCCAAAACACTAGCCTAGACTAGTGTGTCTCGTCCCTAGAAAGAAACTGTCACTAATATGTTTTAGATTTTAAACATTCTTTTTAAAGTGCCGTTGATTACTCAAAGGGTGGTAGAGGTGAAACCAATGGTGTTTTACTTAATAGTATAAACAAGGTGACTAAACAAAAGAGAAATTGAAATGCAAAAGCAAACTCCTACTTCTCTTTCTTTTTCAAACTGAAAATTGAAAGCCATGAAAGAGAAAAGTTATTTTTACGTTTTCTTTTATGAATGTAAAGAAAAAAAACCTATCAACTAATGCATGCAAAGTAATGTAAGCAAATTAAATAAACTACTATTCTATACACCACTGACAAACCCTAGGCTACCCTAAAGTCAGAAATAACCTCACTAGGAAGGAAGAATTGCAAAGGTAAACAAGCCAACTACCTTGGCATGAAGACACTAAACAACAAGACTGAAATAATCAAGGGTCAAGAAGCTCCAAGGTTTATTCTAGACCTGATAACAAAGGCTACTCAACACCTTGTCTAACAAGGTTAAGCCAAAGAAGGAGGTGGGGTGAAAAGCAAGTAAAGAAGTTTAAATACTTGAAAAGGACTTACAAACTAGACAAATAGAATCCAAAAGAAGCGACACTACTCCCTTGGGGTCATGTATAGACAAAGGACCCCTGAAGACCCTTTAGGCAGCCTTGAAACACACAAAACCCCAAAAGAATGATGAAAAATATCACTTACAGGGGAATTTGTTTGTTTCCTTAAGAAATTTCATGCGTTTCAGGGTAAAAAATGCAGGTTGCATGAAGGGAGGGTGTGAATTCACTTATAAGTTGTGGATGTGGAGTGTAGAAGGTACAAATGGGTGGCAAAATGCTCAAAAAAGGTCAAAATGTGTCTTAGAAAGGCAGAGTAGGTGTCCTAATAGGTGTAAGAGTTGATCATAAGTTGTAAGAAGAACCTAAAACCTTAAATACGTAGGAAAAAAGTAAAGGAAACCCCAAAAAAGAAAAGGCTTCCCCAGTGGAGTCACTAGTTCTGTTGTAGAGGAAAGTGTTCCTATGGCTGGGGGTTAAGACTCCACCAACATACTAGGGTTAAGAGATTGATGTACAATGTTATGCAAGTAAACATAAGAAAATTTCAGAGGTAAGAAGTTCTTGTACCTGATTCACTGAAGGTTGATCCAAGCTTTCCTTTAACCCTTCTCCTTCTCCTCTTGCTCCAAGATACCTTCAAAACAAGTTATACCTTCCTCAAGCCAAATTACCTATATGAAAGGAGATTATGTTCAATTAAAATTAAAACCCTAATATGATAAGCATCATCATATAATCATAAACAGATATTCAACAAGAATCATACATTGGTTTGGAAATGGAAGAGAATCAAATATTTGTTGACCATGGAAGTAGTACAAAGTTTTCCTTCTACTCATTTTAGGCACCTCACAAAACCTTGATCTAGATCTCCTTCTTCTCTTCTCCAAGGATCTTAGCCTCCAATATCTGCAACACTAGAATATGGAATCTAGGGCAAAGGTAGGGGGAATGATAGTTCTAATTCTACCAGCATAACAATACAAAGGTCATGTCCCCATTATGGACCTCTTTCCCTCTCTTATATACTCTTCTGAAGAGTTAGGGTCGAATAGGGATCAGTTCCAAAACCACCCAAACCAAACCTAATTCAATAATTTGCATATTTTTATATTTTTTTGACCACTCAAGGAGAAATTCACGAGTTCTATGAAGCAAAGTCGCCAATTCCAAGGCAAAGTCGAGGGTTTGGTTAAGCAAAGTCGCAAATGGGTGAAACAACACTCATGTTTAGGGTAGTTGCATGAAGTTTTAGGGTTTTGTGTCTTCTAGAAAGTTTTTCCTTACTCAGATACCTTTCCAATGGTTTAGATAAGTGGTCAAACAGAGTTACATAATTCTAGATATGGCTCCTCCAATCAAGGTGTTTTGTTCAGTGAATTTCATGAAGTGTCATCATGGAAGTATCGACATGTAATGAAAACAAGGGAAAGTGGTCACATGAAGAGATGTGTCATTTTAGGCTATAACAGTGCCTTTGATGATGATCTTGTGTAGGGGAAGATAAACCACCACATGTACCCCAGTAAGCCATGCAAGTCCAACTTTTGCACCAAAAAGAACACAAACAACACCCTTTAGTCTCATATATACATAATCATAAAAAAATAAATAAGTTTATAAATGGATCCAAAACATTTACATCTTGAACAAGAGACACTCACCTCGAGCATCCCACCCCTTATGACCAGGTGGGGCTAGATTCAGATCACGTAAATAATCCATCCATGGATATCACTCAATGGGCCCATTTATTCTAAACAATTATATAATGAAGGGAGAATACATGCCTAATTTATCCACCTCTGGTCCTGGAAATCACCTTTCCCTCAAAACTCCATATGGGGTTCCCTTTGTTTCCTTGGTAACACCACTATAGTAGGATGAAACAACGCGATATTATGAAATAAGTAGGAACACATGATACTCCCACAAGTGAATATCACCTTCACCTACATAATGACCTCTGGGTTATCTAGGAATGCATCTTGACTAGAAACATGTGTTCCTAAGCAACCCAGACCCCTCCCTAAATCCTCTCTACCAGAAGGATATGACCCCAAGAAATATGATGGGTCCTCGTCACTCCCAAAACCCTAATTAGGATAGTCACCAATGCCCTCATAGTAGGATCCATAACTAACTAACAAGGAATCCTTCATACTTCTTCACCCTAGTCCCACCACCACATTACTGACTAATTAGTTGATCCACTATTTGTCGACCACTAAGAGAAGGGTGGGTCTTCTCTTGGATACAATTAACTGACAAACCAATTAGAAATATATGTCCTTGTTCTATAGAGTTTACCTCAATGTATCCAACCAGGAAGCACCTCTGATAATGATCCCACGTCCCCAGTAAGTCTCTCATGAGGTTCTCACTTGACCTCATATGTGGAAAATTAATAGCTTAAACATCAGTACATCTCATAGGCGCCGCAGAACAATTGGGTCATTTCAAAACTGCCCTAATAATGAGTTGTAGTTGTGCTCACACCACTCAATAACCATGGAATATAGCATACAATATGCAATCACAAACAAGTCAAAACATTTTATAGTCCTCATCAATAGTTAACATATACAAAAAACATAAACAATTATGTGACTTTTTACTCATGAGTTGCATAGTTGCATGCAAGTACATATCCATAACACACATGGCTTACTTGTGTTGGACATACATTTCCCAACCCGCATGACTGTGTGGGTATCTAGAGCACATTTGTGCATACAAACTGCACGAGAGATTCATGATTCGGTCATGTAATTTTCCATGAATAGTCATGAAGAAAAACCATGTAGTCAAAGTGTAAATATCCCACGTGGTGCACAATTTCCGAAGGAAACATTGTGCAATTCTACTTATCTATTCCTTCAAAACGTTGCGTGGTTGGTAAAAAACCTTCTTTCTAGTCGTACGGCCTTTAAGGGACCAAAAAATTAAATTACTTCACTAGAAATGATGGGATTGGTGTAATGAGTTACTTGGAACGCATCATTGTAAAAAATTACTTGTCCAATCTATGCAAATCAACAAAACTCTCTCCAGGGAATCCAATGCATGAAGGGAAAAATGATTTCGAAGAATTGGCCCCACCCCCTATTAATGTAATTGTAACTTCAGAATATATTCACTTGTATATTTCATATTGTATTTTATTGTACCTCGATGGAGATGTTTGTTCCTCGGATCGGGAGAGTCATTAATGTAATTAATTCATGTAAGGTCATTGAGGTTAACCCTCTATTGTATGTTAGGGAATTAGACCCTAGAGTTGAGTTGTATTAGGGTTATTAGACTCTCCTAGAGAAATCGACCCTGTTGTTGGAAAAATACAAGTCAAGTTAAATTATAAATAGGTAGTGTGACTCTCTATTTTAACACACACACACACACTCACTCATCAATAGCGCATGAGAGAGAGAGAGGACTAGCTTGCACAAGTGAGAGAGAGAGAGTAGTTGTCGAAGATCATCTTTATAATTTTGGGTTTTACTTTTGCTACTGGTTCTCATTCTATCTCTGAGGAAGTTACGGGGTTTTCCCCTTTACGGTTTCCCCGAAGAAAATATTTGTGTCTCTTGTCTCTTGTGATTATTGGTGTGCATGTTATTCTTAATTTTTGGGTCTCTATCCACATATCATCAAGTAAAGGAGGCTCGACTAACTCTCCTTTGAAGGGAGCATCTTCTTGTCGAAGCAGAATCTGATTCCGGGCATTTTCATTTGTTGGCATGTCAGTACTGTGGGAAATTAGGGATTTTAACAGAAGTGGAATGTTTGAGTAAAACCAACATAGGATTGTTATCCTCCTCAAAATATAAATTTAGAGACCAAGATCAAAATTTTTGGTTGGGTAAAACTTCAGGAAAGTCAAACCCTAATTTAACCTCGGACCAGAAAACCAGCACTACAAAAGACCAACTCCAGATCTAGCTCGGGCATCTCAAAGTGGTAAGATCTAAATATTATGTATTTCCATTTGAGGTTCTCATTAAAGATGTCTCATCACACCAATCTTGAGGAAAATATTGAAGGAGCTGATAAATTCCGAGCATGGAAGTATAGGATTTCACTTGTTCTTGAAGAAAATGAATTAGACACCTACATAAGTGGAGAGGTTCCAGTTTCAGAGGGAGATGAGGATAAAGCCTTACACAAGAAGAACTCGGTCAAGGCCAAGAGGATTATTGTTGATTCTGTCAAGGATCACCTTATGCGACATGTGTTTTCCTTAAAGACACATAAAGAGATGTTTGATTCCTAGACAACGATATTTGAAGGAAAGAATATAAATCAGCAGATGACGTTGCGAAATTAGTTGAAGAATGTAAAGATCCAGAATGTAGAGACCATACAGTCATAATTTACAAGGGTCTCTCAAATCAAGGAACAATTTGAAGTTTTGGGAGAAGACATAGAGAATGGAGAAGTGGTGATGACAACCTTGAATGGTATCCCTAGGTCATGGGACTCCTTTATTCGAGGAATTTGTGCTAGAAGAAAGTTGATCACTTTTAGTAGGTTGTGGAAGGAATTCTCACAAGAAGAATCTTGAGTCGTAGCTCAAGAAGAAAAATGGGAAATGAATATTAAGCTCTCACAACACACACCAAGCACAAAAAAAGGGAGCACTATCATCACAAGAAAGAAAAACATTACTACCAGAATCAAAGGGATAATCTTAGAAGACCCAAAAGAGATCTATCTAATGTCAGATGCTATACTTGTGATGAGAAGGGACCTTTTTCCAAAGATTGTCCTAAGAACAAAAGTAAGAAGAATAACAAGAAGATACATCATGCTCACACTACATAGGACGATGGACCTCCTAGGAAGATAACTAGAAGAGACAACAAAGATTCTTCAAGCGATGAATAATATATTCCGATTTCATCTCTCACAGGTAATGTTTCATATGGGTGCAATGATTGGCTTGTAGATAGTGGGGCTTCCAAACACATGATAGGATTTAAGGAATCCTTTGTGAATCTATTTGAACATGAGTCACCTCACAAGGTGAAACTTGGGGATGAATACCAATACCATATAAAATAAAGTGGTGAAGCCTCTTACAAGCTAAACTCTGGAAAATATTTGAAGATGAAGGAAGTTCTATATGTACTAGGACTTAAGAAGAATATTCTCTCCATATCTACATTAGATGAAAAAGGTATGAGAGCTACATTTATTGATGGCCAAGTTATTATGTGGCCAAAAGGAAATACCATAGATGATTTTGTAGTGATTGGAGATCAAGAGGGAGGCTTATACAAACTGAAAGGCCAACCTAAAAAAGCCTTAGTCCATGACTCCATGGAACCAAGTGAATTATGGCACATAAGGCTTGCACATGTGCACTATAGAGAACTATGACTTGTAAGAAAAGAAGTCAACGGTCTTCCTGAAATCCAGACAAAGCATGAAGGCATTTGTAAAGTGAAAGAACATAAAGAATCCATTTCCAAGTAGCTAGAGAAAAGGAAAAGGAATATTGGAAGTCATCCACTCTGATGAATGTGGCCCAATGTCATCCAGTTCATTGAGTGGGTATGTATATTATTTTTCTTTCATTGATGATTTTTCTAGGAAGACCTGGATATATTTCTTGAAGAGAAAAGATGAAGTATTCAACAAATTTTAGGAATTAAAAGCCTTGGTGGAGAATCACACAGATAAGAAAATCAAGACATTTCAATCAGACAATGGCGGAGAATTCACGTTGGAAGAATTCAATGAATTATGCAGAGAGTCAGGGATAAAGAGGGAGTTGACCACTCCACACAATCCATAGCAAAACGGAGTTGCGGAAAGGAAGAATATAACGATTTCAGAAGCAACAAGGGAAATGCTTCATGATCAGGATATTCCCATGCATCTATGGGAAGAAGTTACAACAGAAACCATGTATGTACATAATCGTACTCCACATAGAGTACTGGACAACAAGACACCAGAAGAAAATTTATCCCACAAGAAACCAGAAATCAGCCATCTCAAGATATTTGGTTGCCTAGTGTACATACACATTCCAAAGGAGAAAAGAACGAAGTTAGAACCTTGAGGAAAGAAGGGCATATTTGGGGGATATAGTGAAAACTCGAAGGCCTACAAAATATAATTTCCAGGGTACAAGAAGATCGATATCAACAGGGACGTGAAATTTGAGGAAGACTAAGCTTACAACAAATACATAAAACTACCTATTGAAGACATTGAAGAACCATAAGTAACCATGATCCGAGATACAACAATGACTGAAGAAACCCTAGAAGAAGATCAAGAAATAGAAGAACCTCAAGAACCTGAAGATCCACCTCGTGAGAAGAATTCTTATAAGATGAAACTAGCATGGGTATGAGAGGCTATCCTAGATGCAGAGAGATATGGTGCTCTAGGAGGAACAAATAGAGAAAGGAATAAATCTAGGTCATACTTCGGTTATGTAGCCCTACTGTGCGACATCATTAACAAGGAACCTTCTGGCTATGAGGTAGCAACAGAAAAGAAAGAATGGAAGGATTCCATGATCGAGGAACACTAGTCAATCAGAAAGAATGATGTCTGGGATGTGGTATAGAGATCAAAAGGAAAGTTTGTTGTGACTTCCAAGTGGATATACAAGACCAAGCATGCTGTAGATGGAAGCATAGAGATATAAAAAATGAAATTTGTGGCACATCGCTTCTCCTAGAAGGAAGGGATAGATTTTGAGGATGCTTTTGCACCTGTAGCCAGATACACTTCCATCAGAATAGTAATTTATCTAGCTGTAGTGATTAAATGGAAGATACACCAGATGGATGTCAAGACAAAATTCTTGAATGGTGTAGTGAAAGAGGAAGTGTATGTGGAGCAACCACTTGGATTTAAGACACATGACAGGTAGACTCATGTGTGCAAATTGAAGAAAGATTTGTATGGACTAAAGTAGGCACCCAGGACATGGTATGACAGAATGGACAACTTCCTAAGTAGTTTGGGATTTACCAAGAGAAAATTGGACTCCAACCTTTACTACAAGGTTGAGAAAGGGAACCTAGTTATACTATTATTGTATGTAGATGACCTATTTGTGATAGGTGAGGACAGGTTGATTGTTGATACAAAGAGGAAGCTTGCTGCTAAGTTTGAGATGAACAACTTGGGAATGATGCATTGGTTTCTAGGTATGGAGGTGTTGCAGAGTACATATGGAGTCTTCCTTAGACAAGGGAAGTATACAATAGAGATACTAAATAGGTTTGGGATGATGGAATTCATAGAAATAGCAACACCCATGCAATTGAACTTGAAGCTACTTTTCTATTCTTCATCAGAGTCAGTTGATGCCATAGTATATCGTCAGATGATGGGATCATTGATATACCTGAAGAACACAAGACCAGACATATGTTTTTCTATGAAAACTTTGAGCCAGTTCCTGATGGATCCGAGATAATTTCACCTAGTTTCTGCAAAACATATATTAAGGTAACTGAAGGGTACAATTGAGTATGGGGTCAGATATGACGCGAATCAAAAGGTTAAGCTACATGGTTATATTTATTTGGACTAGGCTTGAATTTCCTTAGATAGAAAGAGAACTTCAAGGTTCTACTTCAGTATGGGATCATGTGTGATCTCTTGTTTTAGTAGGAAGCAGTCTTGCATGGCACTGAGTACAGCCAAAGCAGAATATGTCGCAGATTGTTCAGCTAGTTGTGAAGCACTATAGATTAGGAAGCTACTGTCTGATTTGTTTGATCTCCAGTTATAGGTGAATTGTATCTTTGGTGACAACCAGAGTTGTGTGAATTTGTTTGAGAACCCAGTGTTCGATGACAAGCTGAAGCACATTGAGATTAAGTACCACTATATCAGGGATATGGTGCATAGAGGAGCAGTGAATCTCCAGTATGTTGCGATAGACAAGCAAATTGCTGATGTGTTGACCAAGGCATTAGCCAGAGTGAAGTTTGAATACTTCAAAGAGAAGCTTGGTGTACTTTAGATCGAGGTTCCTCCCAAGGGTAGGTGACGGGTCCGAAATACACAGATGCATAAGAGCCATTCTCACATGGTAGTAGGTGTGTCCTCCCATGGTGCAGATGTAAGGGTCGTGGTCGAGATGTGTGCATATGGGATGTGATTTAAGTGATGATGAGGTGATATGAAGACGAGGATATGACAATAGGGGACTCAGGTTTTGCAGAGGCGTATAATTAGTCCTGATATGCTCCTTTGGGTTTTTCATAGGCATATAATCAGTCATGGGAGATCATTATAGTTTTGTAGAGGCATATAATCAATCCTGGGATGCTCTTGCAAGTTTTGTAGAGGCATATAATAAGTCCTAGGATATCCTTCAAGTTTTGCAAAGGAATATAATCATTCTTGAGATGCTCTTACAGGTTTTGAAGAGGCATATTATCAATCTCAGGAGATCCTTCAGGTTTTACAGAGGCATATAATCAGTCATGGGATGCTCTTGCATGTTTTGCAGAAGCATATAATCAGTCTTGGGAGATCCTTTAGGTTTTGTAGAGGCATATAATCAGTCCTAGTATGATCGTTTACGTTTTGTAGAGTCATATAATCAGTCCTAAGAGATCCTTTAGGTTTTGAAAGGCAATAATTCATGAGTTATACCTACTTGATGCTTCAAGACCTACATGGAGGCTAGTCCTACATCCAGCATGAAAAAGGGATGTATTTGTAGAAATTCCTATGACGAGTATATTTGAGAGATAAAACCATTTTATCGATATGATGAGAAAAATAGCAACAATGACTGTTACAGTTGATTTTACCACACATGGTAGATCACACATTTATGGCCTTAGCCGTCCCTCTGTAGACTCTTTGGACCCCATGGAATATTTTTGTACCTTTGATGTTTCCAAGATCATCCCTAAAAACATTCATTATTTTCCATACGCAACTTTTAAACCCATTCCTGCGTATATACGCGGATATGACCCTTAAACCCGCGTACATCAGGATGTGTGCAAAAGGCTAAATAGTTTTGGAGTTTTCCTTGATGTGGATCTGAGTCACTTGTCTCTCGGCCTTCGAAATGCCTTGAGATCGCTCGGATTTGATCTTCCATTACCCCATTGAAGCACTATATAAGGAACCCTTTGGATACATTGAAAGGAGAGGAATTGAAGAGAAAGAAACATATAGTCCATTATTGCCGTAGCCTTATTATACTTGAGTCTGCATCCCTTTGTCCCTTGGAGCACATGGTGTTCTTCCCAAGCTTTCCTTTGTTTGTGATCTTGCTATTGAGATATGGAGGATTGAGGTGGTGGAGGCCCAAGTGGAGGAATCAGTTTCTCTGGTTCGCAGACGTGCCGACAGAGGCTTTCATACTTGTAATCTCTGATTTATATTAATAGAAATATCTTTTCCTGTCCAATGATGTGCATTTAAATGAATATTGAATCCATGGATGTTTTTTATTGCTTGTACATTATTGATTATATATGCTAGGGTAGGTCTAACACAATTATATAGCATGCTTGTCTTGTTTGTTGATTGTTGAGAGAGAAAATTGTTAACACAAGTGGGATTGGAAATGCTCAACGGGGATCTTCATTAACCATCCAGAATAAGGTATGTTTTGAGATACTTTAGCGTTAGATGTTTATTTCTCTTCCATATTGGGAAGGGATTGATTTATATGGTTACTCTGTCTATTGTGGTACCCCAAGCCATAGGAATTTTTCTTCGTAATAGAATTGGCGACCATACTAGGGAGTTCCTAGTCATTTCCTTTGGGGTTTTTTTGGCATTCAATGTTCTTGAATTGCTCTAATTTCTCTGTTTCTAAGTCGGGTCTGGGGGCATGTTTTCCTGGTAGTTTCTGATAGGAGTAAATTTTGTCTCAGTTTGTCTATTTGCCTTGTTTTTTATCTCTTTTTCTTCCTATACGCGAGTTTTGCCTTCACAGTTGCATGTACACGTGGATTTTCCTGCGATATCCACGTATATACGCGGATTTTCTACAAACAGTCGTGTATGCCCTGAGTTTTTCCTTTCTGGGGAAGATTAAGTGTTTTTGGGTGAGTTTGGATGATTGCTGAGTCTTCTTGGATGCTTCTAGAGTCTGTATACACCCCTTTTTCTGACTAGAGATGCTTTTTAGTTTAAATTTTTGAAAATGTTCTTGTCATTTCATTTTCTATTTTTTGTTTTGAGATTAGTGCATTAGGTCTCTTTTACCTTGGTGCTTTGCTTGGGTGTTGTCTGGTAGTGCTTGCAGAGTCTGGGGGTTGTAGAGTCATACTTTTTCTTTTTATCTCATTTAATTCAAAAAATACAAAAACATTTTCTTTTTGCATCATTATGCATTGTTTGCATTTTGCATTTTGCATGGTACTTTCATTACATTTGCTTAGAGAGTATTAGTCATATTTTCATATAGTAATGATTGCATATTCATTTGAAGGAAAATTTTGCACTTCACATAGTAGCATACCCCGTTTTTCATTTGACATAGTGCATTTGCATTGATTGTTAGGTGTGCATTTTACTTCTTGTTGCGTCATAACATCATTAGTGGCACACCCATTTGCCTTTTTGAGTAATAATCCAATTAAAATAAATGCATAATAAAATGAATTGCACTCTTTTATTTTATAGGGTGCACCAACAAGATTAGGTTTTAGGGTCTTGGAATAGTTCATTGTGAGTAAATTCCCCAAGACCACTAAACGAAACATTTATGTGTTTGTCTAGGTGAGAGTGTTAAATTCCTTTATATAACTAGTGTTTCTCAGGATCCTCCTCTTACAAGGGAGTTAAGCACGAGGCAGTGTGAGTGGTTATTGATTGGGATGACCCCTATTCATAACTGAGTAGCATCGGAGATATTTCTAGGATTGTATTTGTATATGGGGGATCTTTTGAGAGTTTTAGGCTTTGCTACCCTACCCATATGGTCAATCCCGTCTGTGAATGTCTACCTTAGCATTGATTATATTGAGGTGACCTTAGTTGCCTTACCTAGGTTATCGAGGGGGTACTTCATAGAGGTTATTCTATAGGTGTCCTGGGTAGGTAGGGGTTGGATAGCATGGTTGCTATATGCATTGAAGCTAAGGGCCACTATAATTGGTTACGAACCTCCGCTTGTTGTGTATGGGAGTCTCAAGCCTCTCCTAGGTGAGACATACCTGCTTCATTTGGGAGCTCACATATCCTACCCTTGTTTTCTTGCAATTCGGCTTCACATTTTATAGGTGTATACTCTGTGCACGCTAGTTTTCCTAGGGTTTGTGTAATTAGATCGATTCTTTTCATTTTTTGAGTCGTTGTGGATTCAGGTGCAGTGCTTTGTCGTTATTGTCATTTAGCAATACTTCTACCTTCCACGTCTCCTCCTCCTTTTGGAGAGAGAAACAGACAGTCTGGGCGGACTACTTCTCTCTTTGATTCACACTCGATGGGAGATCATGAGGATGAGATTCCTAATATTTCCTCTCCACCTCATGAGGTTGGGGATATAGATCCTACTCTTGTATATGATCCTTTACCAAAAATACCTTCACATTCTGGTTATGATCCCTCATTCACAGGTCACTGGTATTGGTTTCTAGGCGACGAGACTCATTATGAACCCACAAGCACCTGTCATGTTCGTTATGGCATGTCTGATATCCTTGCACCCAATCTGGCACATCATGTTGAGTCGAAAGTTGAACCTGGCACTACGCCTGGGGGCACTCCTATTCCTTTCCATGTGCAGAGATTTGGGAGCACTAGTCACATTGCACCTTCCATCCCAGTGGTAGAAGCAACTTCACATGCCCATCCTAGACCTAGTGTTAGTAGCCATATGCAGATACCAGAACCAAAATGAGTGACCATTGGGAACACCACTTACATCCCTTCACATGTCCCTTCGTCCTCGAACCCTACTCCTTCAAATGCATTTTTGACAACCCTTCCTCCACCTCATTCACATGGTCCTTCGGGCCGGAATATTGCTACTAGCCATGTTTCTACTGTGGCTACTCACACGATAGTATCTCAAAGTCAAGTACTTCTTGTTGTGTCGGGATGTCACATCCCTTTTTCTGGATCGTCTCATGGTCCATTGCAAGGAGTTCCCCATATCCCTAACTATGGACATTCTCATGGGACATCCCATGGGACACCTTATGGAGCTTCTCATGGATAGTCATATGGACTGTAGTATGGACAGAACTATCAACCATATGGGTGAAGGTATCAACAACCTGCTTACTCTTCCAATTATGGCTTTGTAGCACTACATAATCAAGGTACACCACATCATAATTCTTCCATGCAGCCCTATACGGGTCAAATGGGAGGAGGTTATTATAGCCAAGGCCATGGTATTTATAGCCATCATCCTTACATGAACCAGAACTATCAGGGAACGTGGCATAGACCGGCCCAACATAGGCTCCCTTTCTTTGCAACGTTGAACTTACCTAACTTATCGAGACTTATGAATGATCCGGTATCTCATGATCCGGCCTAGCCAGCCGTCCCTAACAATATTCCTTCGGACATTCCTAAGTCCGAAGGCAAAGCTGAAGAAGATCCTAGTGAGCATGTCACTACTTTTCACCTTTGGTGCTCTTCCAATTCCTTACATGAGGATTCAATCCGTTTGAGGCTATTTCAACGCACCCTCACCGCGTCTGCAACGAAATGGTATATAGAGTTACCAAGGGGGTCATTCATTTTATTTGATGACCTTGCCGTGACTCTCCTCAATCACTTTCAACTACGAGTGCGTTATGACATTGGTACCAAGCTCTTGTTGACATTTCAGCAAGACAAAGCCACACATATATCAGATCATATTCAAGAGTGGCGTAGATGGAAGCGGTTGATTAAAGCCTATATACCACCAGAATTTCTCCTTGAGTGGTTCCTCAAATCATTGTTACCTTACATTGCGAAGGATGTTTCTACATCTAGAGTCCAAAATGAGGAACACACAATCTTTAGGTCACAAGGGTTGGATTTGATCTACTCTCAATCTAGACTTTTGTATGAGATTATACCTAATGCTCCGCGATCTAGTTTCGATCCCAAGATCAAGCCTGGACCACATGCCAATGGCATTGTGGGTTGTACAAGTGCCAAACCTGTGAATTTAGTTGTGAAACAAGTGAGCCAATTGTCAATTAATCAATCCACGTTGGGACAAGACACGACTTCATCTCAACCTACCCAAACGGTGAGTGTACTTTCCGTGCAATCATCAGACTAGAAGGGAAACCAGCAGCCTGGAAGGAATAGGAAGAAAGGGAAAAATAATCCTAAGGGTGGGAACAAGAACAAAAATGCTAATTATAATGATAAGAATGCTCATAATGTTAGGGGGGACAAGCATTCTAAATGTAAGGTAAAGTTTCCTTGCAAGTTATGTCAAGAGGACCGCCTCACTCACTTGTTCCCTCATATGGAAGATGGCTCGGGGTTCATAGCATAGGGCCCAGCCGTGCTAACTAATCCTTTACCCAACAATCAAAATATGAACTCGAGGACCATTGATCCTCATTGTGCATTGGGTGGAGATCAAAATCCACCAGAAGCCAATAGTGGTCATGGTTGCGTTAACATGGTGTGCGCTACTAAGGTTGTGGCTCATGTGAAGGATTATGGTTCGTCACAACTGGACCTTGGAAAGGAACCCGCTCCACCCGAGAGCCCTTTGCATATCGAAAAAACTACGGATACACCTAAAGTTTCACCTCACATTCCTAAGGGAGTCCTAAAGTATTCAGGGAATAATCCTAATTCTTGAGCCGCCCAGAACTATTCCATTGTCGAGGATTTGGGCCAAACTCCTTGTGTGATGTCCGTGCTTGAAGTACTTCAGACTTGTCCTCTGCAGAGGAGAGCCTTTCTTTCTACTCTTGGGTTTGATGATGATAACTCTTCTTCTGTTATCAAATTTGAAACCATGGGAATACAACCTCGCTTTCCTTACTACGTCTCTCTTTTGATTCATGTAGAATATCTTAATATGACCATCAAACGCACTGTTATTGACGAAGGCGATGCTTCTTTCATGATGTATTTGTCATGTTGGAAGGGTTTGGGTTCTCCCGAGTTGTCTCAATCCGCTACTATGTTGACAGATTTTGATGGTAGATATTTTCGGCCACACAGGATTCTTCCTTCTCTTAAGGTCCAATTGGGAGAAAAGACCATTGCGATCGAGGTCGAGGTGGTTGATGCGCCCCTTGACTACAATCTTTTGCTGGGCCGGAATTGGATGTATAGTATGCAAGCCGTAGCTTCTTCTCTCTTTCGAGTGGTATGCTTTCCATTTAATGCGAAGATCATTACGATTGATCAGACATCATTTTGTAATCCGAGTGTTAATGCATCATCGGGAGCTTCTATCTCGATTATCGATCATTCTCAGCCGACAACTAGGAGTGTGGGTGTGGGTATGTATTTGTCTCTTATGGGAACCTTTAGCTGTCCTGCACTCGTTCTTATGATTGGATCTATTTTTGGTGGGGCTTCATCCTCGTTGAATTCAGTGTCTTCTCTCACTACCCATATGGAAGATCCTTGGATTCTTCCTTCATCGAGTCCTTCGATTGGACCTATCGAAACGGATGTGCCATTGCCTATAACGATGGTTGTATATCAAGCAAATCTTGGTCATGTTGTAGAGCCTAGTCCTTCCTCTTTGTGGATGGGGGAGGAGGACCCGTATGTGCTGCCTGCATGGGTAGTTGAGTCCTCTCATGCACATGATTTCCTCAACTATGTTTTTCCATCGAATGAAGCCATTATTGAGGCCATTTCTGGAGTTGAGCCACCTTGGGAAGAATTACATCATTGATTATATTTTCTTCCCGAGCTAGACAGTATGGACCGTAATGAATTTAGGGATATTCTTAGCAAGAATATTGGTAGTCCCATGGTTCCATTGAGCTCTCCTAGTCAGATGGCCGATGGAAACATGGTGAATTTATCACCTACTATTCCTATCAATATTTCTCGTGATCCTGGAAAAGTTGAGAACGTCTACATTGGGGCGAGTTGTTCCCCTAATGAGATCAAGGAGTATATTGAGCTATTTAAAGAGTTTTGTGACATCTTTGCGTGTCATACGAAGAAATTCCAGGTATTGAACCTCGTATTGTCAAACACGAGATTAAGACCTATCCAGATGCGAAGCCGGTTCGACAACGTTTACGTGCGGTGAATCCTAGAGAAGCACCTGCCATTAAGGTAGAGATAGAGAAACTATTAAAATCCAGTTTTATCTATCTCGTTCCCTTGACGGAGTGGGTTTCAAATCCAATTTTGGTTGATAAGAAGCAAGGAGCGATTCGTATATGCATTGATTTCTATGATTTAAATCGTGCTTGTCCTAAAGATAATTTTCCCACACCATTTATTGATCAGATTTTGGATGAGTGTGCGGGAAGCGAGGTATTCTCCTTCATGGACGGTTTTTTGGATATAATCAGATTCAGATCAAACTCGAGGATCAACATAAGACTGCATTTATTTGTCCTTGGGGTACTTTTGCATATCGGAAGATGCCTTTCGACCTTAAAAACACTGGAGTTACTTTTCAGAGGCTTATGAACTTAATTTTTCATGATCTCAAAACAATTATGCTGCGCATTCTTGTTTGAGAGTGTGTCATCCATACCATTTGAGGCTAGTATTCAAAAGATTATGTCATTATCAGGTTCGGTTAAATCCTCATAAGTGCATCTTTTGCGTGACTGTTGGTCTCTTGCTAGGGTTCATTGTAACGAGGGAGGGTATAAGAATCGATCCCTTAAAGGTTGAGAAAATACTTCAATTGTCTTCCCCACGTAATATTAGACATCTATAGTGTTTGAAAGTCATGGAAAATTTCTTGCAGAGATTCATAGTTAATTTTTCCAATTTGACTAAAGGATTTATGTGTCTTTTAAAGAAGGACACTCATTTTTTATGGGATGAGCGAGCCCAGGAGTCCTTTGATGCTCTTAAGCAAGCCTTAGCATCGGCCCCCATGCTTAGTCCACCTGACTATAGCCATGATTTCTTGATTTATGTGGCTGCGTCCATGGAGACGGTTGGTATGGTTTTGGTTCAGGAGGATGAGGAGCTACACGAGCATGTCATATATTATTTGAGCCGAAACCTTATCGATGCAAAAATCCGTTATTCCCATGTGGAGAAGCTTTCCTTGGCCACCATTCATGCGGTTCATAGATTGAGACATTACATTATCCTTCATCGAACTTTGGTTGTAGCTCATATCGATCCATTTCAGTTTGTCCTCACTACAAGGATGATTGGGGGAAAATACAATAAATGGATTGTTATTTTGCAAGAGTTCGATCTCGAATTCATTTTGGCGAAATCGAAGAAATCGTTTATTTTTGTGGAGCTCATATCTGATTTTCCAAGTTTGGAGGAGGAAGAGGCTTATGAGGATACATTTGCCGATGAGCATATTTTCCTTATCTCAACTTTGGACCCGTAGCATGGGGATATCATTGTGTGTTTGAAAATGTTGAAGGTCCCTACTCACCTTTCATTGGATGAGCGACGATGATTACATCATGTAACTAAGAACTACCTTATAGTGGATAACACTTTGTACCATTGTGGTATAGATTCCATTTTGCATCATTGTTTAACCCTTGGTGAGGCTGAGGTTGTGCTGAATGATTTCCACGGAGGGGTGTGTGATGGTCATTTATCTAGGCTTTCTATATCCCAAAAAATCTTGAGAGCATGATATTTTTGGCCATCGATCTTCAAATATTGTGTTAATGCAGTCAAGAAGTATCACCCTTGCCAGGTGTTTGCACGCAATATGCGCTTGCATCTAGCCCCATTACATCCTATTATCACCACTGGCCCCTTCACCAAGTGGGGGCTTGAATTTATGGATTGCAACCAAGCTTCGGTTAGGGGGCATCATCACAATATAGTGGTTGTCAATTATTTCACGAAATGGGCAGAGGCTATGCCCACAATTAAATTTGATGATGAGATAGCCACACATTTCGTTTTTAACCAAATTATTACTCAGTTCAACATTTTGAAGGAGCTTGTCACTGACCATGGTAGGAACTTTCAGAATAGAATGATGGAAGAGTTGGCTTCAAAGTTAGGGTATAAGTAGGAGCATTCCTCTTCTTATTACCCTCAGGCGAATGGACAGGTTGAAGTAGTGAATAAATCACTTAAGTCCATTCTCCAATGAACCATTGCACAAAGCAAGAAGAATTGGCATATCATGTTATATCCTGCTTTGTGGACCTATAGAACCGCAGTTAAGACTGCCACCGGTTTCTCTCCATACTAGCTTGTGTATGGGGTGGAGTCTGTCTTGTCAGTTGAATGCAAAATCCCATCATTGAAGTTAGCTAGAGAGATTTTACCAAAAACTTCCACATTGGAGGAATGTTTGGTCCACTTAGAGTAGCTTAATGAGCAACGCCAAGATGAATTAGTGGCTCTAGAAGTAAATAAGCGACGCGTCAAGGTCTAATATGATAAGTCTATCCATCTGAGGAGGTTTAGTGAAGGTGATTTGGTCCTTTTGTGGGATCAAGCTAATGAACCCTTGGGGGCATGGAAGTTTAATCCCATGTGGCATGGTCCTTACGTGGTCAAACGTGTGTTAGAGAAGGGCGCCTATGAGCTAGTGGATTATGAAGGGATAGCCTTGGCGGAGCCTAGAAATGGGAACTATCTTAAAAAATACTATGCATGATATTCAACTAGGGTGGATTGTTGTATATTATTGTATAGTTTTTGAGTTGCATAGTTAGGTTTTCTTATGGTAATCGGGTTTGTTGATTAGCTTTCGTTTCTTATGGCAGATGTCGATGGAGTCTTTCGTTTACATAGGATTTTCCGATGGTGCTAGACGTCACACTCAAAACTCAGCTTCGGCTACTTGGGTGATTTATACTCCAATGGGTCAAGTATTGTTGTGAAGGAAAGTATCCTATGGCTGGGGTTTAAGAGGCCATCAATGTACTGGGGTTGAAAGAGAGATTCACAATGTTCAACAAGCATATATAAGCAAGTTTCAGAGATTAGAATGGTTCATACCTTAACAAACGAAGGTTGATCCAAGCAGCCCTTCAATCCTCTTCTTGCTCCTCTCACTCCTTAAGAGACCTGCAAAACAAGTTATACGTTCCTCAAACCAATATGACCACATATAAACAAATGATAATCAAATAAACATGAAATAATAATCTGATTAACATCACAATCTAATCATAAACAAAGATTCAATCACACATTAAACAATGATTTGGGAAGAAGAAGGACATCACATCTTTATTAATCATGAAAACAAGTACAAGTATACCTTCTCTTCAAGTTTGGCACCTCACAAAACCTTGATCTGGTTCTGCTGCTTCTCTTCTTCAGGGAACTCAGCCTCCAAGCTCTGCAACACAAGGAGAATGCTTCTAGGGCAAACGTGTGGGAAAAGAGAGTTCCAAATCCTCCAGCATAACAATGCAAAGATTCAAGTCTCCTCTCATGGACCTCCCTACCTCTATTTGTATGCTTAATGAAGAGTTAGGGTCGAAGACAAAGTAGTTACAATTGAAGGAGTCAGTTTCCTAACTACCCAAACTACCCAAAATTCAAAATTCATAATTTTTTGACATTTTCAGGAGGTGTACGTGGGTTGCAGAAACAACAGTCGCGTACACGAGGAGTACACATGGATTGCAATGCAGAAAGTCATGTATTTAAGGCGTATGCGACTATTATATATAGCAACTCGCGTACGTACACAGGTTTTCCTTAAGGAAAGTCACATACACATGAAAAACTCACTTTTAGGGTATTTTTGGGCATTTTTAGACTTTGGTGTCTTCTGGAAAGTTTTAGCTAACTGAAATATATTTCCAATGGCATAGAGATGAGGTCAAATAGAGTTATAGAAATCAACATATGAGTCCTCTAAGTTAGGTGTTTTTTCAGTGACTTTCAATGACTTTCATGAAGTGTCGACATGCGATGAAATCATGGGAAAGTGGTCATAGGCAGAGATGTGTCATTTTGAGCTATAAAAGATGCACCCTAATGTATGAGGTTAGAGGGGAAGACAATAGCCGAAGTACATTATAAAGGAAAAAGCTGAGTATGGAGAGAGCAGAGAATCCAAGATCAAAAGGCTCGAACAAAGGTACCTGAAAGAGAGGTAAATGTTAGAAAAAACTGATCTCTAGGACATACAAGTCCATATACAAAACATTGCCATAAAGATATAGGAAGATCCAACATATGTATAACTGATGAAACTATCATGGTCACTCAATATGAAAAAAAGGTGCCATATCAAATCTAAAGGAGTCATGGCCACAAATGAACAAGGTGGATCCATACTCAACAATTGATCATAACCACAATAATACAAGGTGGATCTATGTCTCAGCAAAATGTCATATAAAATGTAACAAGGTCTTGCGCAACTTGGGCAATAGAAAAATGACGATGCTACTGTCGGCCCAAGGTATTCAATCTAAACCACCTAAAAAAGGTACGAATCCTAACCATGCGAATAAAGGTTTTGAAGTCGAACATGGAAGAAAACATTTGATTACCGGTCAATAATGAAAACCGTTAACAAACACGAGGGAAACCACCATTAATGAAAATGGTCCCCAAGGTACCTAGTACATTCTAACAAGTGTGAATACAAGGACTTGAAGTCGAACACTTGAAGAATCCATTGAGTAGGAGACATTAAGGTATTCCCACTACCCCATAGCGAGGGAAATTGTTACTGATGACTACAATCCCCAAGGTACTATCATAAAACTCTAAATCTCATCCCCAGAGCAAGATGTGTTGCAGTCGATAGGAAGAGATCCGTTGGAAGGAAGGCATTAAGGCATCCTTCATCATCCAACACGAGGTAAGTCAAAGACTAATTGGATCTGGAATTGGTATAGAATTTCACGACAAGGACCATCGAAGACATGATGTAATGAAATGATACCAGGGAATGGCCGACACAAAAGGTCAAGGAAACTACAGAATGGCCGATAAAGGTTTAATCCTTGAACAGTGAGCATGACACAAAAGTGACTTAGGCAGATTTTGACACAAAAGGACCAATGAAACAAATATGCAATGTAGGAGACATTGACAGATTCCCCATATAATTGGAAAAGAAACCAATGGCAGGAGTAAAAAACTCTGAATCGGGTTAAGGTCAAAACACTAGGACCCAACTGTTGATAGACTAAAAAATGGTGCTTTGTTCAAGGAAACAAGACTTGCTGCCATGATGTAAAAAACATGTGAATGAACTTCCTTTCCCCTCTTTCTTGTAAACGTTTAACGAGTCCAAGAAAGAAAACTCGGGACCACGTTCATTTTTGTCAAGCTCGAAGAAAAGACAGAAGAATGCCTGATAAAGCACTGATTCATGGATTTTACGAGCCTGAACTAGTACATGCTCGACGGTTTTTTCATAGTTTAGAGAGTCTCAAAACTCCAAACAAGACTCTAGGGGGGGTCCTTTTTTGTCCAATTTAGTCTCCTAAGGCTGAAAAAGTATAAAACAAACCACAGAAGAACTCTCTTAGATTCCAAAGAAGTAAGGCCCACCTTTTTCGTATTTAGTCAGGAAGGTCTGAAAAAGGTTAAATTACCACCTACCCAATGGTCCTTCAAAAGCAGCATATAGCCTAAGTTTTACGAGTGTGAAGGAAGGCAAGATCACTCGGAAAGATCCATTTGATTACGAGAAATGGGGCTTACAACAATAAACTCGATGCTTTGTTCTTTAGGGTTTAACGAGCATGCTAAAGACACAAAGTACACTCGAAATATTTTTCATGTTTCAGTCCAGAGCACGAAAAAGAGAAAACTAATCTCATACTAGGGGTTCCTTTTCCATAAGTTTAGTCCCTTAGGTCCGGAAAAGAGATAAACCTATGCCTAAGAATACTCTTCTCAATTCTGAAGAAAAGATAGTGTTCCTTTCTCGTATTATTCCACATGGTCTGAGAAAGTGATAACCTACCACCAATGTGGATGCCCATTCACATATTCTTAACGAGTCTGAATGGACAAGTTTACTTGGCAGTCAAGTCTATTTTGAGGAGTCAGACCTGGGCCTAAAGAAACTCAATATCTTTCTCGTGAATTTTTAATGAGTCCGGAAAATTCAACTCGTGGCCTCCTTACTATTTTGAACAATCTTGAAGGAGGCAGACAGAATGCTCTAAATGTGAGGAGATGAGTGTCATAGGTAGGCGAAACTAGTTCCAAGTGCAAGGAACAGACCTATGCATAATGCAAGGAAAGTGAGAAAGATAAGGACACTCGAGGAATGTCTCTTCAGGGTAAAAGGTGTCAAGTTGCAAAGGAAAAATGATACAAGGATTAGCAACGATGAGAACAAATATGAGGGCTTATACAATGAACTAAAAGTGTGAAATCCGGCATCAGGCTCATAAGCGCAAGCAGGGCACATGCAAATGCAGTTACAGCTTGAACAACAAGATAAGGCCAGTAAAAAGTTGTGAATCCAACTAAAAATCCTGTCTCCAAGAAACAACAACATCAGAATCATATTCAGAAGAAAATATCTGATGCAGGTCACTTTGGCAGAAACACATGTGAATTTGCTATCTTATACAAAAGGTAAAGTCAAGGCAGAATCAATTGAAGAAGATTCTATAGAACCGAGGCTCAAGGGTTTATAATCAGTAAGATCAACCTTATAAGGAGAGAAAAAATCAACAAGGGAGATAGAGTTTGTAGGAACAAACTCAATGTCACAGGAGTTGAAAAATTCATAAGAAAAATCAAACTCATCAGGATCATTGACTTGTTGTTCGAAGGGAGAGTCCAAAAATGCAACAAGACCAACAAAAGAAGACTGATCCATGGGAAAATCGGGCTTACTAAGCAAATCAGGGTTAGACTTAGTCACAACTGAACCAACATCCAAAAGAAGTTCAGACTGTATCAAAGACTCTAGGAAGACTTCATCCGAAGGAAGGAGATCATCCGAGATAGGACACATGTCTAAACTTTCAAATGGATTGACAGAGTGGAGATTAGGCCCCACAGTCTGTATAGGATAACTCACCTGGTCAACTACTGGGACCAAGTCCTGAGAAGGTAAGCATGAAAATAGAGGTTTCTTCTCAGTAGCAATTGAAATCAAAGGACATGAGGCCACATAGCTCACCCGTGGCGGGGGAGTGTCTATATAAACAGTGGGAATCGATAAAAGAAAGACCTGGTCTCTAGTTGGGTCAGGAGACGGATCAAGAAAATCCAACTGATCAATAGTGACAATTTCTTTGCCATGATTAAAGTACATCACATGAAAGAATGTTGACACCACAGCTTGCATGGTATAGATATAATCATGTCCAAGGAGCATATTGAAGTCCAGGGGGTCTTCTATCGCCATGAAGTCAACTAAGACGGTCTTTTCACCCAAAGTAACAGGTGTTTGAGAAAGAATTCCCAAGGCTATACTAGTTCTTCTATCAAATGCTAGTAACTAACTAGAGGTTGACACAAGGCTGGGAGATCCCATGCCTCGCTAAGCACGAGTAGACAAGATACTAGCTGAGGCTCCTTCATCAACAATACAACGAGCAATCATGTATGATTCAACTTTTAAATTTATCTGGAAAGGTGCATCAGAAGGAAGGCGAGGCTCAACTAGGCTATCCTAATCAAAGGAATCAATCTGAGAGCTTGGTAGGGTTTGATCCCAAATGAGTTCAGTGCCCCCTTGTTCAGTAAGTTCTAAACTGGGAGTGAAGAAAATGTGACTAGCAGACACTTCACTCTCCAAAGGAAGAGTGGGATTGATCGACAATGAATTCGATTCAACCACTTCATGAAAGTTTCTCTCCAAAGGGAGAGTGGGATTGACCAAAGATGACATTGGTTCAATCACATTAGGATCACTCTCCGAAAGAAGAGTGGGATCAACCAAAGATGAGATTGGTTCGACCACTTGATCAACCAAAGGTTGAGTAGGTTGTTGAGAAACTATAGGTTGTTCAGGAGAAGAACATTCTTGAGTCTCGGACCACACTCTTCGCACCTCTACGATAGCAAGGCACTGGTGAGTAAGATGATCTCCCTCGCATAGCTTACAAGGGAACTTAAGTTTTCACTTCGAACGACTAGTTTTCTCAATGGTGTCAACATGACTAGTAGTGCCTGACTGTTTGCTCTCAACATGACCTACAGAGGTTGAGATTTTTCCCCCAGCATGAACTGCAGAGGTTGGGTGACTGGGTCCAACTTGACTAAGAGAGGCTAGGTGTTGAGAGAGTCTAGAATGTTCAAATATGGGATGACCATGAAACCAAACTCTTCACACCTTCGCGATAGAAGGGAATTTATAAGTAAGGTGGTATCCCTCACAAAGATTACAAGGAAACTTGGGCTTGTGTTTTGAACAGTTAGTCTTTTCAATAGTGTCAACATGACTCGCAGTGGTTGACGGATTGTCTTCAGCATGAACCATAGAGGCTGAGAGACTGCCCCTAGCATGACCTACAGAGGCTGAGAGACTGGTTCCAACATGACCTTCAGAGGTTGGATGGGCACCACCAACATGAACAACAGAGGTTGAATGGTTAGGATCAACATGCTTTGCAGCAGTTGAGTGTGTGCCCCCCGCATGAACTTCAGAGGCTAGTGGATGGATCCAACATGACTTGCAAAGGTTGGATGGGGAGGTTCAACTTGAACATTAGAGGTTGAACGGGTTCCCTCAGCATGAACTGCAGAGGTGAAGTGACTAGATCCAACAGGACCTACAGAGGTTGGATAGGTTCCCCTAGCATGGACCACAGAGGTTGGGTGGTGAGGTTCAACTTGACCTGTATAGGTTGAATGGGTGCCCCCTTGCTTATGTGCCTTCTTCCTATTCCTCCTTCTTTTACTCCTTTTAGACTGCCAATTACTAGTATTAGTACTTTCACTGCATGAGGTAGAAGGAGGAGGAGAACCAACTATAGGTGAAGGGGACGCAGTGTTTTGATGCCCTTGATATAAGGAGCTTACTTGAAAAGCATCAGGAGCATTTAGGACTGTTGGAGTGGAAAAAAACCACACCGGTAGCCTTAGGGTGAGTCCAGGTAGATTCAAGGTGGCCATCAAAGGGACACCAACATTCCCTGTGAGAGGAATAGTACAAGGAGTTCCCGGCATGGGGATCTCTTGGTTGGTGTTCAAAGGGGTGTTAGACATAGTTTCAAACAATACGACAAAGTATGAGGTTGACAAGAAACCAAAAGTACAAAGCACACACCTAAAGGCACACTAATTACAGACAACACAACACTCACTAAAAAATCCTAAAGCCAAACAGACAAACATGTATAAGATATGCTTTCCAAAAGAAAGCTGAGAGACAGTTACTTGGTGTCCCTATAGATGTCCTTAGGCACACGTGGAGGAATCACCCACCGCCCTCTCACACCTTCTATCAGGGTTACCTTCCAAGCCCGTCAAAGGTCAACCAGAAATAGCCTTCCGGTTTACCTTTGTATGAACCCTAGATGTCAAAGAGACTAAAGGCTACCTTAACTATATTGAGAGTCTGTGGGGATAGTATCAAGATTGGTTCATACGCATGGGTAGGGTAGCAAAGCCTGAAACCCAGTCTAAGACAGAATCCCCAGATGCGCAAAAACCTTGGTCAATGCTTTAACAAGGAATCAGAGAGTTATCTCCTCAGTCCAAGTCTCCACGTGGCCTCGTGCTTAACTCCCAGTTGAGAGGATCTTCCCAGATACAATCAACATAGAAAATGGTTTACCTAGTGATTGGCCAACTACACCTGAAATTTTATACTTGTGGGGAGTTTAAACTCCCCATCCCACAAGTCTATCATGAGCTAGTTGGTGTATGACCCTATTAAATAAAACTTACTAATAATTTTTAAATTATATCGTTTATTTTAAGGGATATTTTGAATTAGAGGGTAAATGGCGTGAAACTTATGTGGTGTTTTGACTCAAAGTTGAAACAAAATGACTAAACAAAGAGAAATGAAATGCAAAAAGAAAAAACTATTCTCTTCTTCTTTTTCAAATAGAAACTTGAAAGCCACAAAAGAACAATTTCTTTTTATTTTTTTCAAAAACAATGATATGCCATGCAATCTAGACTAAAAACCTAATCTACATGCATATAAAGCAAACATGTGTTTTTTATTTTTCTTTTATAAATGCAAAAGAAAAACAACCTATCAACTAATGCAAGCAAGCAATGTAATCAAATCAAATAGACAACTACTCTACACCCCACAAACAAACCCTAGGTTTCCCTAAAGTTGGATATAACCTCTCTTGGAAGAAGGGCTCACAAAAGTGAGCAAGCCAACAACTTTGGAATGAAGAGACTGAGCAATAAGACTGACATAAACAAAGGTCAAGAAGTCCCAAGTATCAACCTAAACTTAAAAACAGAGGTTGCTCAGTACCTTGTCCAACAAGGTCAAGCCAAAGAAGGAGGTTGGGGGGAAAGCAACAAAAACAAGTATATGTTCTTTTTATTTTTATTTTATAAATGCAAAAGAAAAACTACCTACAAACAAAAGTATGAAGATAACAAGAACCAAGCAAAAGGAACTCTGTTATACAACCACCAAACAAACTCTAGAATGAACTAAAGTCAGTATAAACCCTACTTGGAAGGAAGGTTTGCATAAGAGACAAGTCAACTATTTTGGAATGGTGAAGTTAACCAACAAAAGAAGAAGGAAACAAACACCAACAAGATTTTGAACTCAGACAAAGATCACTAACAGAGGCTGACCAGAAACATAAGCCAAAAATCATACCAAGCAAAGGGGGTAGGGGGAAAGAGCAAAGAGAAACCCTAAAGCTATAAAAAGACTCACCACATAGATAAAGAACAACCAAAAAGGATGGTACTAACTCCCTGGAGTCATGCACCTATAGAGGACCCAAAAAAACCTACAAAACAACCTTCAAACAGAAGAAAAAATCACATAAGAGGATAAAAACACTGTTTTAAGGGGCATACGCGAGTTTCACTACTGACAGGTCACGTGTCATACGCGGGTTGACAATACAACAAGTCACGTGTACAAGCACACACGGGTTGTAGCACTGACAAGTCACGTATCATACGCGGGTCGACAGTATAGAAAGTCGTGTGTACCAAACCAGACACGCGACTGTTCAGTCTGCAACTCGCGCAGGGGTAGAAAAAATCCCAAAAAAGGTAAAAAACTGCCTTAAGAAGGTAGGGGAGGTGTTCTGTCAAACTTATAAAGTGTTCCTAAGTGGCAAGAAGGACCTGAAATCAATGTAAAAGATTGAAAGAAAGACAGAGAAACCCCAAACAGACAAGGCTATCCCCAGCGGAGGCGCCGGTTCTATTGTAAAGGAAAGTATCCTATGGCTAGGGTTTAAGAGGCCGTCAATGTATTGGGGTTGAAAGAGGGATGCACAATGTTCAACAAGCATATATAAGAAATTTTTAGAGATTAGAATGGTTCATACCTTAACAAACGAAGGTTGATCCAAGCAGCCCTTCAATCCTCTTCTTGCTCCTCTCGCTCCTCAAGAGACCTGCAAAACAAGTTATACCTTCCTCAAACCAATATGACCACATATAAACAAATGATAATCAAATAAACATGAAATAATAATCTGATTAACATCACAATCTGATCATAAACAAAGATTCAATCACACATTGAACAATGATTTGGGTAGAAGAAGGACATCACATCTTTATTAATCTTGAAAACAAGTACAAGTATACCTTCTCTTCAAGTTCGGCACCTCACGACACCTTGATTTGGTTTTGCTGCTTCTCTTCTCTAAGGAATTCACCCTCCAAGCTCTACAACACAAGTTTAAAGCTTTTAGGGAAAAGGTGTGGGCAAAGAGAGCTCCGAATCCTCCAGTATAACAATACAAAGATTCAAGTCTCCTCTTATGGACCTCCCTACCTCTATTTATATGCTTAATTAAGAGTTAGGGTCGAAGAAAAAGTAGTTACAACTGAAGGAGTCAGTTGTATAACTACCCAAACTACCCAAAATTCAAAATTCGTATTTTTTTGACATTTTTAGGAGGTGCACGCGGGTTGCAGAAACAAAAGTCGTGTACACGAGGAGCACACACGGGTTGCAATGCAGAAATTCATGTATTTAAGGTGTACACGACTATTATATATAGCAACTCGTGTACGTACGCGGGTTTGCCTTAAGGAAAGTCACGTACACATGAAAAACTCATTTTTATGGTATTTCTGAGCATTTTTAGACTTTGGTGTCTTATGGAAAGTTTTAACTAACTAAAATATATTTCCAATGGAATAGAGATGAGGTCAAATGGAGTTACAAAACTCAAGATATGGGTCCTCCAAGTTAGGTGTTTTTTTAGTGACTTTCAATGACTTTCATGAAGTGTCGTCATGGAAGTGTCGACATGTGATGAAATCATGGGAAAGCGGTCATAGGTAGAGATGTGTCATTTTGAGCTATAACAAGTATTGTCTTCAGGAGGTGTATGTTTACGGCCTTCTTCAAACAATGTTGTTGAATATAGTGCCGTTATTGAGTTATTGCGTGATTCCATTTCATATGGTGTTCTCTATATTGAGGTACATCTTGATTCGTAGTTAGTGGTTTCACAGCTTAATGGCTCATATCATATTAGGGATTCGATATTATTTCGAAGATTCTTACGTGTGAGATTGCTAGAACGACAATTTGAGAATATAACATACATTCACATTTCAAGAATTTTTAATTAAGTTGCTGACTCATATGCTAACTATGTGCTATATTGGAATTTGTTTCATAGACAATAAGCATATCAAAAATGTGACGTCATAATACATAAGTGTCATAATACAAAATTGGGGCTTCCGATCCACCAAAATATAATACACGGTTGTACAAAAAGAAGTACTCTCAGGTATCTAAGCCTGCGGAGGAGGAGGGGGGTTCTAATCATGGTAACACACCACAGCTCTAGCTAGCCATCAAAATAATTGAATCCATGCCTGTGGTACACCAGCTACCTGGCACTACATGGCCTGAGGCAAGTCCTCGACTTGCGCCATGGGTACCCTATGTGTCAAGCGTACGAAGTTTGTGTGAATGATTTGGAGCATCCGCTCCACATCCACACCCATGATGCCGTCTCCTCTTCCCCTCAATCTATGACAAGGGAAACCATCTAGTCACCATTGTCCAACATTTGCATACACATTATAGATTGTCACTATGTGTCGTCACACAAAAACATGTCTTTTGAGTCAAAATATAAAAAAACATAAAAAATTAATAATTCAAAAAACTTAAAAAGTGGGTTTGGGATTCGTTACCTATGTCACCATATGCTGCTCCTGGTGGTAGGGGCATGTATGGATCTCCATAGAAATCTATCCCTACATAGGGGTAGTCATCAATGGAAATGATCTATTTTCGCCACCATGGAAATAAGTCTGCTGGGTAGTGGTTAGCCACCCTACCTCCGCCCAGTCTGTACATAACATTTCCTCAATGTTGTTGGGATGGATCTCAAACTCTGTGTGGAGGAATGTCCACTCTAGGGCTTAGCCCCGATACACACTCAAAGAAGAAATTGCTCAGTATGCTGCCGAAACCAAATTTTCTCACTCTGCCCATCTTGCAGTCACTAAGTTGCTGCTTTATGTTGCCCAATAGCACAGTGCTCCAATCATACAATGTGGGTCTCATACACTCCATCGCATAGAACACAGTGGCCGAGAGGCCTAGTGGAGTGAAGCTAAGATGGATATCCTGCCAAGTGCCAATAGTATGGCCGTCAGTCCCAGCACCAGGATCGAGTTTGTTGGGATTTGACTCGCAACCTTTTGTGTGTCCAAAAAGCAGTACACCACAATCTAGTCATTGATATTAAATCCACCTCCTGTCCCATGAGATCAAAGATTTACCACCTCTCCTCGTCGGGATAATCCAGTGTTAAAGTGTATGTCCTCAATTTCTATACTGAGTGACATCCCATCAATGTGAAAAATCTCAGTGTCTGGATCACAGTAATCCACGAGCATCTGCAGGAGTCTTGGTTTGGCCCTCAGGCTACCAAGACACCAAAAATTATACAAACCACATGCACACAAAACTTCTTGGGCCTTCAAGTCACCTTGCATAGCCTCTTCTACATCACCATGTTCCCTCTCCCTCCATTCTAAAACCATCCCGCACAAAAAACAAGAGTTTTGATCACTATTTACCCTTGAAAACCTCATTCGTAGCCGCATACATAACTGTTTGCAAAACATCTGCATATGTACATGGGTTTGGGCATTTTTTCCGCGTATGGACAACCCTATACGTGGAAAAAACCCCAATACCCGCATGGGCCAAAACACACAAGTTAGGATGGCATAAAAAATTAAATGGACCATGAAAACTGAAAAATTTTGCATGAAATAGGAAGAGGAGGACATGAGGAGTTACCTGGATCAAACGGTGTTGAATTTCGCCGGACAATGCTCCCGGAATTCGAGTTGGAAGTTTTGAGCTCAAATGGGTAAAAATTTCAAATGATATGGAATTTTGAATTTTTTTTTGAAAATTTTTACCCACTTTCTATAGTTTTGACCGTTTCTGACCATTTGGATTGTTTTGGACTAATTTGATGATGTAGGAGTCCGTTTTGAGCGCGGCTTGACCCGTTCGTGCCGATTTAAGGTATTATGTCTAAACTGGCATATAGGTTAGGTTTCACATCCATTTGCACTTTGCATGATCTTATGACCATTTCATTATAACCTTAGGTACAAACCCATTCTATATTGTCACAGAACCTCCTTGTTGCTTTTAGAAGTGACATGATGTGAATGGTAGAGCTTGACCATACATGGGTACCCTAGTTAGCTCCTGTTTTGCATTTGGTGCCCATGACAAAATTTTTCCTTTAGGGTGTGGGAGTCCGTTGTATAGTATTGCCATGACTTTGCACAAGAGCTTCATACTCCTCTTGATCTTTTGGCTGGCCTTTTCCCCAGGACTCCCTTATCTCAAGTTGTAATTGCATTATCTTGAGTTTTTCCTGCCTTATTGAGCCTTACTCCTGTTAGCTAGAATATTTCACCTCGTCCGGACAGCAAGGTGTTCCATTGGTCTGAATGGTTCAGATCCATAACAAATAGAGGACAGAGGTTGAAGACTCTCCCTAGACGCTGTATATACCTGGAATGTAATGCTTTGATCGTTACCCTGTGTACCTACAATAAGCTTCAATGCGCAAACATATTGAAACCACCAGAATATAATCTACTAATCTATGTTAGTGACTAAGGAATCTAACAACATATATGTGAAATCATACAACAACAATATATGTGGGACAAAAATCAACTTGCATTAAATAAATATGAAGAATTTTACAACCAAGCCTTAGTGTTGACATGCATATCCATGAAACCATGCATTCTTATCCCCAAAATCTCTAACTCTAGCTCTCTATGCTCTCCCAAATGATCTTGGGCCAAGTGATCAATCCAATAGCATAACAATACCTCAAGAGTTCTCCCCCTCAACCATGGCCATAAGCTTGTATTTATAAGGCTTAATGGATAGGGTAGGTTGAGATATTAGTGGGTTAGGTGGCCTCTAAGATCCTAGGATGAGGGATCTCGAGCTCAACTAACCCACAACAATAGGGATAAGGGAGGACACGAGGATTATCATATAGAAGCCTCAAGAAACTTCTCTTTTTCCCTTTTTACCCAGGGTACCGCATTTCTCCTTCAATGATAGAGTGGTTCTGGTAATAGCCGCTCATGGACCAAGTGCCATAAACAGTGGCACCACTTATGGGCAACAGGGGATGGGCAGTGCGAACAAGGGTACCGCTTCTGGATAAAGGGGCAAGAGTGGTGCTAGGAATTTTCATAGAAGATTGATGATAACCATGATTTTTCACTCCAAGAGCTGGGATTCAGGGCAAGTAGGCATGTCAAAGTTCTTATCACATGATGGTGACAGGATTTTGGTATAACAGGATGCCCCTCAAAGCATGAGTCTTAGAGGGATATGATAAATGAGAGCTTTGAGAGAACAAGTCGTCACCATGAGATGAAAATGTTGGCTCGATCGGAGCATGTCGTCAAGTAGGCATCTGTAGTACATCAGTATGTTGACTCATAGACACA
>LPNX010438704.1:608599-632852 GCA_001517045.1 Pseudotsuga menziesii
CATTTCATTTGATTTTGTCTAAATTTTGTTTTTATTAATTTCATATATTTAATTAGGAGTTACATAACTTAGTTTTGTTTTCTCGTATATGATATTTAGATGAGTAATTGATGTCTTTTTTATTAAGCTTTTAATACATAGATTTTAATTCTGCATTTATTGTGCTTGTGCCTTTAAGTTAATGAATTCTCGAGTTGACAATTAAATGTCAGATTATTATTAAACATATATTAGACCTAACATTTTTGGTGTCATTACTAAGGAGGTTCTAAAGGGATTGGACTTTAGGTAGGCATATAGTTTTCTTTTAGATTACACAACTTCGGGGAAGAGAAAACAATAATATGCAAATACAACCTCGCTATGGAATTTAGGTGGTGTAACATCCCAATGCATCCACTTTGGTGGGGTTTCTTCGAAGCCTTGTTGTTCCCTTTTTATGAGCAAGTGTGTTTATTTTATGCAAGTTTTTTTTTGCAAGAGTGTTTCATTTCATGCAAGTGTGGTGTGCTTTTGTTTTTTAATTAGATTTAATTCATTTTATTTATGTTAAAATTTCAATTAGTTTTGGGTGTTGTAAGAACCCTCGTCCACTAATCCATGTGTGATACATGACCATCAACCATCAAGAAGGATTCAAAGATGATCAAGAGTTTGGAATAACTCTCTCGAATCCTAACAACAACTAGGATCTCTTCCTCTCAGAAATAGAAAATATTGACAATGGTCAAGAACCTATCCACATCTCAAGCCTGATGATAGAAGAACAAGTGTTCTATGAGACATGCCGGCCATAAGATATAGAAGTCTCTTTTGATTCCTCTTGCCAACCTATATAGGAGACCAAAGAGCCATGAACCACATTTGATGGATAGAAACATTTAGAACCTGATATCGAGGAGTTCCATGTGCCTCTCTGAAGATCTTATATGAACCCCAAAGATCAAATCCAAAAGAAAACATTAGGCATGGCATGGTACAAGAACATATTCACAATGTTCCAAATGAGGAAGTGAACCAAGTATATCATGACTATATTGAAGTATGGTTCCAATCAACTATCAGGATACACCACTCTCTTCTTCAAAACTTCTTGACACCGCATCCATCAAAGAAGTTGGTTCCTGATGTTCTGGTACTTATTAAATTATATTGTTCAAACCTTAATGTGAGTATACTTATAACTCTGTTACACACATGGATACACTATAAATACTCTTATACTTGAGATACACATCTTTTCTTATGTAAGTTAGGATACTATATACGCAAATAAAACCTACATATAGTTGTTAATTTAGCTTAAAACTATAGTGCAACATCGTTTTTTGTTGTTTTTCGAATAAGCAGAAACTATCAAATAAGGAAGTTTGTTGCCTCTAATTTTAATTTAGATATCCTTACAAGTTTTCTAAATAAAGTAAGATATGATGATTTGTTTGGGATCTTGCAGGTACTCTTTCAATGAACATAAAAATACATTTTCACTTATGATAGGGAAGTAACTAAAATTTCTTTTAGTTTTGTTACTTCCTTGAAATTGTTTTATGTTTTCCATTAATTTTTCCTTCTCATATTTCGAGACTGTTTTCCCTCTATGGATTAACAGTCTGGGAAATTATTAATATAAGCAAAATTTAAAAAAGAGTAGAAATTAAGTAGTAATTCCAAACTAATTTGCCATAACTAATCATTTTTTTATTTGTGTTTTTATATAGACTTCTTCTTTTTCTTATGTATACAAGGTTTTGACTATTAATAAAAATAGTTTCTTATAAAGTCTATATCATTAAGGGATTCATTGAAGTAAAGAGGGATTTTTGTATTGATGCTTACAACATATTAGTGCATTCTAGTTTATAAACTTTGATATTGTCATCTAAGCATTTTTATCAATACTAACAATAGGATAATATATTTTTGTGGATGGAGGAACACTATCATTATTTTATAAATTTATGATTCAAGGATTTAGATCCTTTTTCAGTTATTCTCCATATTGCACCATTCACTTCACATAAATTAATTGATTTACATGGTAAAATCGAATTAGGTAACTCATGAGCATCTTTTACAGATACCTTATGTAGGTTTCTTTAAAAAGGTATTGTATTGTGTCTCTTTCTAGAGCTTCTCCCACTCCCATCCTTTATCTTTATTATAAATCTATAAGAATGGGGTAACAAGGACAAGATCCTATGGTATGACATAAATCATATTGTCTAAAATCTTAAAATCACTTTGCCATTTCTGGACTATACCTTTATTACCAATTTGAAATTAGGAAGGTTGTGGGTTGAATACTTTTAAGGAATGTGAGGTAATAAGAGTTTACTCCATCAGGGCTACAAGAATTCTTGTTGGAAGTGGGTTATGACTTATTATGTTACAAGTTTATTGAATGTAAACATTTATCGTTGATATATTTATTACCCATGACGTTATACTAAAAGGAGGACACATGTGGATGCATCTAAAGTGATAAATGAGCCCCATTATTTTGAAACTTGAGAATGACCTTAAATCGACCTTCAAAACTTGTCTTATGATTTTACTATATCCAAGATGTAATTGTCTTAGAAGTCGGAACCATGTTTCAAGAAATTAGTAAGCTTAACTGTGAATCCTATTTTACTACTTGGATGACTATTAGACTCAAAGTGAATGGATATGGATGACTTTTCTTCTATCGGCTATCGTAAACATGTACCACTTATAATATAACAGAAAATGAGATAAAAATTCCTTAAATTTGACTTGGAAACACTTGTTAAGCATATGTTTACCTTCTGATAAACCTTGTATACCTAGGAAAAAGTTAGATTCAACTACAACATAAATTATGATTAGAATATTTATTTTGAGCTTTATTTATTTTTGGTAGTTGTATGCAAGTAAGAACTTCTTTTAGAGAAATATATAAATCCTCCTCTCTTTTTAATGATGCATTATTTAAACTCTAATTCAAATTCAGGGAGGGGGGTTGTTTATTAAAATTGGATTATTTTTGTATATGGTCAAAATCACTGCTTAAAGATTTTTAGTAGAAACTTTTATTTTTCTCTATAGTATAATAAAAAGGATACTAGTGCAAGGAAACAACTTCTTTCATTGTGTTTCAATTTCTTGTAGCAGCATGGTATAATAAAGTTTGCATGAGGACATGCAAACCCTTGGGTGTGGGGAAGAAGGAATCTTCAGATCCTTCTTCTCATCACCTTCAAGTTCCTTCAGTTTCAACTTCAGCTAGCATGTATCATGTCTTGCACACAGTGTCCACTTCAACCCACAACATACATCAAGGTCAAGATAAAGTTGAGATACAACAAGTTTAAGACTCTTTAACTCATTAAAACATTTAAAGAAGCTTGATGGTTAAGCACTACATATTCCCTACACTTTATCTTGGTCATTTTAACCATTGTAAATAGTATCTCATTACAGAATATATTTGTAGAAACTCCATCTTTATATTTAGTATTGAAAGGAATTATTTTTACTTTAAGTTGTATTTATAAAAGCTTATACACTGCACAATTCTCCATTAGATTAGTGGTAGGACTTCATTTGACGTATTTGGAAGTATCATTGTTTTTTATTTATAGATTTTTAAAAAGAAAGAGTTTTTATATTTAGTTAATAATGGTTAATTTTGTAGTCCTTCTTTTTAAAATTTGTATTAGCTTAGTTTTGAGTTTCACTATTATCTTTCAAAATAAAATAATAAAAACAAAGGTTTCCTAGACTTTTTTTTAGTAGAAAAAATGCCAGATCTTGTTATTCTATTGAATCAAAGACCATCATATACAAACGATCAAGGGATCATTCTACATGA
Source organism: Pseudotsuga menziesii (assembly GCA_001517045.1). Lineage (NCBI taxonomy): Eukaryota > Viridiplantae > Streptophyta > Pinopsida > Pinales > Pinaceae > Pseudotsuga > Pseudotsuga menziesii. The sequence continues at coordinate 612,435 of LPNX010438704.1, forward strand.
AGAGGCTCAATCAAAGAGGTGTTCCTCTCTACCGAGGCATATCCCTTTCATCAAAACATGGTTGACATAGCACAAACCTGATGAGTAAGCAGGATTTATCATCACTCCTGTGTAAACAAGTCAGATATTTATCAATTCTCAGAAAAGGTCAGAAAACAGCATAGATCGTGAGCATAATAGATAACTGAGCATCTCTACATGGCATTACTGAGATACCAAATCAAAACAAATAAAAAGTGTGCTTAAAGAATAAAGCACATCACATCTAGAATAACTGAAAGATACCATGATCAGTAGAAATATCATTCAGGACTTCTTTGAATTTCCCATAACCTGAGTCAAGAAGGAGAGCATTTTTAGAGAGACTGTCAGCAATCTGGTTATGCTCATGATAAGTGTGTTTCATGATCATTCCCAAAAAAATTTGTAGAAGTTCTCTAATATCATCACACCAGTGACTCAGATGAGTTAGGCTCAGAGTGCTTTTGTCGGTAGCCCATGAAATGATGACAAGGGAATCGCCATAGATGGAGAGAAGAGGAATTCCCATGATTTTTGAAACTGTGAGGAGGGCCCATAAAGCCATCATCTCAGATTGTGTATTTGTGCATCTGCCGCATCCCATGGAGAAATCTATACTATGAGAGCTGCTAAGATGAATACAAAACCCACCCCCCCTTTCTTCTTGGAGGCTGCACCATCAAAAAATCCGCATGGGTAGTGTATCATTGGTGGCATACCAATAACTCTTTGCTTAAACTTCTTGACAGGCACCGAAAAGTAATGATAGAGCATTTCAGCTTGAAGAAGGACCCCATAAACAGTTGGAGTAGACCCTTCAAAAATACACCTATTTTGTTGCTTCCAAATAGCCCAAAAGCTAAATAAAGGCAAATATAGATGTGAGGAATCTGTGGAATGAACTCGAAACCAACAGTCCAGGTACTGATGCACAGAAATACCCACAGAGGTATTATGTAGGGACCGTGTGCTAAAATGTTCAAAAACATCTTCAAAGACATTCTTTGAGTAATTACAGTCCATGAACAAATGCTGAACCGACTCTTCATTTTTCTTGCAAAGAATGTAGATACTGGGTCCTTGAAAGCCCCTTTTTTTGAGCTGATCCCAGGTTAATACCCTGTTAATTGTTAAGAGCCATATAAAGCAGCGTAACTTTTCAGGATTTTTGAGTTTCTATAGAGCCCGATGGAGGGGATATGCCTCACACTGAGAATACGAATAGTGATCTGCCACACAGTCATATGCTAATGCTACTGATAAAGAGCCTGTGAAATTCTTATAATACCAAAGAAAACAGTTTGGTTCCGACCCAAGTCTTATCCTCCCAAGTTCTAGCCCATTGATATAATCATTCCAAATGTGATACTAATCACCACCTAAATCCAGATCAGAGGCAGTGAGCTAGTAATTCCTGGCATGAGCCAGCGTAGTGATACCAAAATCATCCAGATAATCATGGAGGTCCCCTGGCAGAGTAAAACAAGAATCCATTCCTGCAATCGAGTCCAGACCAACTCTAGTGTTATTTCCATCACCTACCATCCAAATTAATCCACATCCCAACTAGGAGATAAGATTTATGAAGCCTTTCTAGATAGTGGATACACTTGCGACAGAGAAATCCTTTCTACAGATCCAAGGCAGCACTGTGTTTTTCTATAAATATTTTGCAGTAATTAACTTGAACCAGAGACCATTGCTGCAGAGGACTTGCCAGAAGGATTTGATCCTTAAGGAGATGTTGAACCATTCAAGTCTTTTTATTCCCCAGCCCCCCTGAGAAGTGGGTTTGGATAAGGATGTCTAGTCAACCAGATGAAACTTTTTCTTGGTTCCCTTAGTGCCCCAAAGGAAGTAAAAAATCAGACTTTTTAGTTTCCCTAGAATGGATTTTGGGATGGGGACTAATGCCATCTAGAACACCAGAATGCTGGTAAGGACTGCTTTAATAAGCACCAGCCTCCCCCCCATAGAAAGAAGCCTGAAGGACCAGTGAGAAATCCTATTTTCAATTTTTTTTATAAACCAAATCCAGTCTTTAACTAAGTAGCCCAAGGGTTTAATAAAATATCCGAGATAATTAAACCCAGAGGTCATGGGGTGGGTCTTGAAAGGAAAGGAATGAGTAATTCTAGAAATAATTCCATCATCTACATTGTTGATGAGGAAACAAGACTTTTCAGAGTTTATTAACATCCCAGAAGCTTCGCAAAATGTGTCCAATAGAACCTTGAGAGCTATCCATTCTTTGAAGGTGCCAATCCCAAAAAGGATCACATCGTCCACAAAAAGCAGGTGTGTGAGAGAGAGCTCTTTGGAGATTTTGATTCCTTTTACATGACCATGTTTGCGGGCATCCTCAATGAGAAGACTGAGGCCTTCAATCACAAGGACGAAAAGGAGAGGCGAGAGAGGGCATCCTTGCCTGATGCCACAAGAAGCTGTGAAGAAATGTGAGGGGGAGCCATTGATAAGCATAGCAAAATTAACCGAGGTTATGCAGCCCATAATCCAGTTAATGCCTTCCAGAGGCATGCCAATTTGCAGAAGGATGAGCCTAATAAAATTCCAATTTACTCTGTCGAAGGATTTTGTGAGATCTAGCTTAAGGACAAGGGCACTTTTGTTTCTAGATCTGACAGAGTGAAGGGCTTCTTGGGTAATAACAATAGGCTCTGTAATATGGTGGTTTTTAAGGAACCCAAACTACTGGGGGGAGATACAAAAATCCAGAAAGGGCTTGAGAGGCAGCGTAGCAACCTTGGCTATTAGCTTGTAAATTAGGTTGCAAAGGGAGATAGGTCGAAAATCGATAAAGGTAGAAGGTTTGTCAGTTTTAGGAATAAAAGTAATGAAGGTCGAGTTAAGAGAGGGAAGGACTCTCCCAGCCAAACAAGCATAATCCATCAGATTCACGAGCTATTCCCCCAAAAGGTCAAAAAAGGCAAGAAAGAACTCTACAGGAAACCCATGAGGCCCAGTTGATTTATCTTTCTTGAAATACTTGAGTGCCCTTTCTACTTCAATTAAAGTAACCTTGGAAGTAAAGGTAGACCGATTTTCATGAGAAATGTAGGATGGAAAGAGGCTGATGATTTTCATCTAAGAAGAGATGGTGGTAAGGTTATCATCACTGAAAATCTTTTTGAAAGGTCTAACTCCCAAATCCTTTAAGTCTTGATCATGTTCAACCAAATTACCTCTCTCATCCTCTAGACCCCAGATCGTGTTGTGGTTTTTTCTAGCAGTGACCATTGAATGGAAGAATTTTGTGTTAGAATCACCCAGAGTAGCCCAAATCATCCTGCTCTTGAGTTTAGCAGTGAGGATCTCATGATCCCTCAGTTTCTTGATCTCTGATTGGAGATAATTTAAGGTAGAAAGAGTCTCATAGGAAAAAATGCCCGAAGGTGAAGAGGAAATAAGTTTATGAATTTCTGTCTCAATAAGTAAGCTCTTGTCCTTCATCTCAATGGACTTATGATGAGTCCAGTCTTTAATATTCTTCTTCAAAAATCTGAGCTTTCTGGAGAAATACTCCATTCCAAAATAGGACGAGTCAAGGGGAAGGAGAGGCCACTCTTTCCTGATCATCTTAACAAAGTCATCGAAAGCTAGCCAAGAGTGGTTAAATTTAAAGGGAAAGATACTCGGCGAAGAAGACTCCCTCCATTCCAGGACAACCAGATAGTGGTCCGAAATAGCCGATGGAAAGGTTCAAGCCCTGTATAAAGGCAGGAGGTCTAACAAGTTAGAGGAAAGCAAGAACCTATCAAGTCGCTTGCTTATACCATCATCACCAGAGAGGCCATTACGCCAGGTAGGTCCCACGGATTCCAGAGCAATATCAACAAGCTAATGAGAGGAGAACAGGTGGGTGAAAAAGGGGCCAAGAGGGTCTGAGCAGGCCTTTTTTCCCTAGACTTCAGAACAGTTAAAGGTGAGGTTGAGGTTGCCTGCAAAAACCAGGTTTGGTTGGTTAAGTAAGCCCCCTTTGAAAACTGAGTCCCAGAATTTCTCCCTATGGTTATAGGGCCCATAATAGTTGAGAAGAGAGATGACCAAGGTAGAGCCCCGAACCTGTGCTTTAAGAAGTATCCCTGTAACTGTTTTGAAGGCTTTTACCTTGAAGCAAAGAGGGTTCTAGGATGAAAGTAAGCCCCCAGAGATGCCCGTGGAACTTAAAGCACAATATTCCCATCCCGGACGCATCTTAGAGAAAGACAAGATAGCAGGATGTGAGCAGGTCATGGTTTCTTGAAGAAAGATAAGATTTGGGGCTAGTGAAACAAAGAGGTTCTGAAGGCTTTTGTGTTTGGCCGAAACTTCGAGGCCATGGAAATTAAGGGATAGGATCTTTATTAGGTACCCGAAGACTCGGGTGCCATTTCTCTAAGGGCCTGAGAGGGTGAGGACTGAGAGTTGCGTGCAACAATCTTCAGTCTAGTGGAAAGAGAAGTATAAGGGAGGGATAGAGGCGGTGTGTCAGATGAGGATGGTGGAGGTTTCTTGGTTCTTCTCCTGATGGTTACATTCTGAAAGTGAATGGAGTCCAATGGGAGGACAAAGGGGGAGCGTGGCATTCTGTTAGAGAAGATTTCCAGAGTAGATTGTAAATATGGATCGGCAAAGGATGGAGTGGAAGTCAGACTATGGGAGGGTGACGAAGCAGAGGAAGGTCTAGGACCCAGTAGTGGGGGGGAATCTGCTTCCGTGAAGAGAGAAGGAAATACTGAAGAAGGGTGAACTTCAGTCAAAGCGGGAAACACTGGGGATGAAAAAATCTCTTCTGAGGGATGGAAGGTTGGGTTAGCTTCTGTCATAGTGGGCATCACTAGGAGAGACTCCTCTGAGGAGGGAGAGGAGTTGGTTCAGAGGGTGAGTCAGGTTCCAGATAATCAGAGTGCCCAGTTAAACTGGAGGAGGGGCCTGTGGCATTAATAGAATCTAAGAGTAGCAATTCTTGTTCAGAAGCATCTTCAAATAAGGAGCAAGCTTGAGAAAGCATACCTTTAGTTGTCACATTCTCATGAGAGGCCAGAGTGTAAGGGGAGGGAGAGTGTGCCCGGTCCGGAGTAGGTGATGAAGTGAGAGAAACAACCCCTTTTCTCATCACTAGATAGTTTATGCAGAGGTGTCCAACAGCTCTACACCTACTGAAATGGAAAGGCACATTAAGGTATTCCAACCGCTGTTGAATAATTCGCTCTAGACATAAAATTTCAATTTCTGCTGGGAGGACTGATAATAAGTCCTTTTTGACAAGGATCTTGGCCATTTGCTTGTTGAACGTGTGGAGTAAATCCTCTTCAATAGCCATGAAGCACCCGATGGTGTTCCCAATTCCCTCCATAACCTCACAGTTCCATAATGGCAAAGGCAGACCAGGGAGGAGGACCCATAAATGTCGCTTCTTGACACGTTCTCTTAATGGGTCAAAGTGTATGTACCAGCGGTCCAGCACCAAGGAACCTTCCTGGATGCACCAGAAGGAGTTTAATACAGACAGAGCATGTGCCTCTTCCAAAAAAACAAAAAAAATCCATCCTCTGGCAAGCAGACTGATCGAGGGTGTATAGGAGAAAAGAGGCTTCCAATTTTCAGAAGCCCAAGTGTGCCATTCATTCTTACCCATCTGAGTGTATTCTAGCCTACCAATGAGGGAACGTGAGCATAATGCCTCTGCCCTTTCCATGAAGATATCCCTTCCCAACACATATCGTAGTTTGCCTTCACGGATCTTATGTGCCTTTGCAGCTCTGCGTCGTCGGTTGTGTGCGAGTGAAGGTGGAGGGAGGTCATTCAGTTCTACTCCCATCCCTTGTCATGGATGCAACTGAGTGGAGCGACAGCCATGAGAGGGGGGTCCTTTTTAAACGGAGAGGGACATCCACAGAAAAAACCATGTAGAAGGTTCCAGAGACAGAGAATCCACACGAACCACAATAGTCAACCCCCAATGATGGAATCATGGCAAGAGAAGCTTTGACAAACAAAGGAGACAGAAGAAACCCTGGTGGCCAACAAGGGCACAAGAAGGACACTGGCTAGTGTTGAGTTGACTGCTAAGGTCAAAGAAAACCCTGAAAGTCTGGAGAGGTTAAGGGAGAAACTCAGAATGATGTAGCCCATACAAAACATAACCACCCGAAGAGCTACAAGCTAGAACAGAAAGACAGTTCCAGTCCATACATACCTTTCTAGAAACCCTCAATCCATGAACCCAGGCAAGGGCAAAGCTAGCAGGTGAATAACTATCTAGACTCGGCTCGGATACAAGTAATTCCCACTTTTTTCAACTGGATGGTACTAGTCCTCCACCAAGGAGGATGGACTCTAGTTGCCAAGTCTAGACTTAGAGCAGAACAACCCTACGTGAGGAAAAACCCTAGCATCCAAAACGAGTTGTCTAAGTAGCACAAGGAAGCAGGAAAGGTTACCGAGTGGAAGATACAATGCAGACTCAATAACTTGAGAAGAAACCTTTTGCTAAACGGAGAGGAGTGATAAGGATACAAGAAACCTCCTAAAAATGGCACAGACAACCTCCGCGGAGAGAGCTTATCCTGCTCCTGCCAAATCATAGGGTAATATCGGTTGATACCGTAGCCCAGACAGTGTAAGGTTTCCTAGACTTGTAAGAAGAAACAATAGCACATAGACTTGTAATAGTTTTCGATCATAGACAACTTTTTCATAAATTTTGTCACTTTAAACTTGTACATAAAGTTTGATTTAGAGAAGTGTGGTTTGATTGTCTTTCATAAATGTCCAAAGTGACTTTAGGTTTAATTCAAATTTTGTAGTGTAAATTCTTATTTTGTTTTAGCATCTATTATTAGCTTGTTAATTGAAATTTATTTTATATTAGTTTGAATGGTATGTTTATAATAGTTGTTCATTTTACAAATAGAAGAATTTTCATAGCTTTCATATGGAGAGATATTTTTAGATTGTTTATTTTTTGATATGGTTTTTTTTATGAGTTATTAGATTATATATTTTGTCTCAAGTGTGTTTTACATTTCAAATATTTAATTAGAAGTTTTATAACTTATTCTTGTTTTCTCATATTTGATACTTAGATGAGTAATTGTTGTTGTTTTTGTTTATTTTTTAATACATAGGTTTTAATTCTATACTTGCTTTGTTTTTCCTCCAAGTCTACAAACTCTCGGGTTGACAATTAAATGTCAGATTATTAATAAAAATATTGTATACCTCACATGATCCATCTTGTCATGTTCTTCAAGTGTGTGCATAGAAGGAGGTCAATCTAGTGTATGTTAATTGAGAACCAAGAAAAAGAAAAATATCTTAAGGGGTAAGGGTTCCTATATTTCCCAATATATGCACTCACCTACAACCATCTATTTTCCCTTCTAGATCTAGAGTTCTATCTCTTAAATCGAATTTCTAGGTTACATTGCTTGATAATGGTTTGAAACAACAATGGAGATCTCTTTGTAGTGTAGATATGCATGCCTAAATGAGAGAAAGAGGGTTGAATCCAAGGGATATGAAATAATGGTGAAAATACCATTGAAATAAATTTTTAACATATATGAAAGGACTCCTGAAAGCTACATGTTGACTTCTAGAAGTTGAAAAATTGTCACCAAATTGTTGTTAACCCATGCTTCAATAAATACTTGAGGTGAGTTTTCCCACCAACCTCACACATTCCTTCAATTATTGGGTTCAATAGTCAAAAGGAGGTAATTATCCTATTTAATGAGCATGCCATAATTTGGATGAGTTCTAAGTTTGACACTTGGTAGCAAAGGATTTAGTCTCTCATAGACCCCCTTTCTTCTTCCCCTTTGGTAAAATCATATCCCCTCTAGTTCTATTTACACAACCATTATTTGACCATTTTATTATTTATCCACATAATATTTACATATATTTCAAGTTAGCATGATAATCCAACCATACTATCTAATAACAATATTTACATCATACATGCCTAGCCATTCACTAGTCGAGCCTTGGCCTTGAGCTCCGTACTAGGAATGCATACTAAAATATTTACACATTCTCTTAATTTTTTGATTAAATACATTACAAATAAAAAATTAGGGACATTAAAATACCCTCCCCCTTGGAATAACATCATCCTCGGTGTTTTATTTATATTTAACAAGATTCCATGTACTTGTTTTCAGCTACACTTGCAATGCCTTTCTCCTTAAGTCCACAATTTGTCTTCGTGCTAGCTATCTTGTATTGCTCAATCATTCCATTGTGTTACCTTGGAACACCTCCAAGGTATTTGGCACCCAACAATACTTATGAGTAAACAATGAGTCAATTCACATGTCAAATATGTTCTCATAGGATTCATTTCTTAATAAGATTTTCATAACCATAGTTGAATCATATAGACATGTATATTCACATTAAATCAATAAGCATATGCAAAATAAACCAAATAACTATATGCATAAGCATATTTATTGATCTCTATACGTATCTTGCTTTGAATTCAGAAAACTAGGGCACCAATAAGACGTAGCCCACCCCACACAAGGATGGTACATATTTTTTGTTATACATACCTTCAATTGTACCCACCCCTTCAATTTCTCTTTAGGGTGTGCATCAAAAGGAAACCAAGTTTATCCAAGCCTCATATCACCTGTGCATATATATAAAACAAATGTTAATCTAACACATTGATTACACCACAACATTCAAATAACCAATTACAACCTAGTACGTCAACTAGGTTTATCAAGCATTCTATTAACTAGTATGATAATTTAACTCTCTGACTGGGTTTATCAAGCATAAAAAACCATTTCCAAGACACCACCTCTATTGGGTTTATATGGAAATAAAAAGGAATTCAACTTCATGGTCCCTTATAATATGAAAAACAATGGTTCCTTTCAAGAAATCCATAGGTAACTCACTTAATTGTGTGCTAGCATGGCCCCATAATATCCACTCACACAATACAAAGATGGTACCCCTTATCTAATACATAGTACCTCTGTTAATTTTAGTGAAGCATAGGATCTTTAGGCCTACGTGAATTCAATGAGAAAATAAGGTTGTAGAAGAGAGAAGAATTCAGTAAACTCTGATTAATAATTCATGGAAAATTAAAGACACATGAGACCAATAATTGGAAGAATTACATTACATCCATTAATAAGTAAACAATATGTAATACAATGGTGTTACAAATAGGAGAATTTGAATCCCTAATATAGGATTCAAATCTAACAACCTGGGCTGACTCCAGAGCTAACTCATTGTGGGGAAATCACCACTAGAGCTCACTATTGCAACTCCAGATCACTGAATTAGTTCACAACCAATTAACTGATGTAGGTAGGTGATAAAATGCACCCTAAATCCCTTAAATCATGTAAATTGGTTCTAGGATGACTGAGAGTGAACTAAATTATGGTAATTAGAGCATAACTGAACATAACTGAACACCGACTAGGGCCAACTGCTGGAGACTACTGGTGGCACTCAAAGTTGTTTCCTAAATTATAGGAATTGGTTCACGGAGCTCCTAAACTCATGCAACTAGGCACATTGAGTGGTAGGTATCCCCTAGGTGAGTCCTCCATGCACTAGTGAAGTGGCAATGACCTCCTAAGTTAGGAAAAGACAAATAAACTATGGTGGTTAAGGGTTGATTAATTAATAATCCTAACACCCCCCTTAGTCCTAACTTGGACAACCTGGGCCCTGATAAATAAGAGCAAATGTCACCCATACAATCTAAATGTAAAAATGACTTCTTAACAAACCAAGGAAATGGAGATAACCTGAAGGGGACCCCCTCCCTCAAAATCAGTAGGAAAAAATAGGATCAAGCTTTCATACTAAGAGAAAATTTATTCTTGAAAAGAAATTGTGAAAATATTTCTACAATCAGCATCTTTGTCGATTACTCACAAGTAAATTTGAACCCAAAATTTGATGACATATTTGTCTAAATTTCAACAACACTCCATCTAACATCCGAAAAGGTGGGCTATTTTTAAACATCGGTAGAATTGTGATAGAGATCCAATGTTCCCAACAATACATTGTAAATAAAACAACAATTAGTCACATGTCCGTCAGGTAAATCCAACGATAACCCATCGAATCTCCGACACATAGATCGTCGATTAACTAACTTTAATTTCTAGGACTGTCATCGGAAATGTGACGATAGAAGTGTATTTTAATAAAAACCTTAATCCACTAAAATAATCGGTTAATACACCCATATTGTCAGTTAACCAATGGAATAAGTGTCGATTAATCAACACATTAATCCACCCATATTGTCGGTTAACCGACGATAGAAGTGTTAGTTAATCAACACCTTAATCCACCCATAATGTTGGGTAACTAACACATAGCCATCGAAATTTTAATGACTTACCGACATAAATATACACAAAAATACGACGACAATGTCGTTGGTTGTATGGAATCCTCGTCAGATATAGAATTTATGTCGTTGAAAATGTGAGGATTCTGAGTAGCTTAAAAAAATAATTAGTCGACGAGTAGGGATCCCTGGCCAACTTAAGGATATACAGGACATCCTGTGTATAAAAAAACAAGCAAGGAATTATAAAGAAAAAAGTATGATCGTTCATGCCATGCATAGTTTGATATTTGGGAGTAATCGTGCACTTGGCATTTTTTCATTGAAGAAATTGAGCAATGTTCATTGTTGATGTAGACATTGCATGCATCTTGGAAACATTGCAACAAATATAATCAGTTTAGTATGCAGATGCAGCAAAATATTTTTAGTTAATGAATTAGTTGTTGTACTATTTTGTTAAGTTTTGCATCCCAAGAGGAGAGGATATATTAGCTTGACATGGTAAATCCATACTTCAAAATTTGTTGGCTATTTTAGTGTAAAGAAAATTGATGAAAACCAAATTCAACATATTCACCAAAAAGTCAAGTTCCTGGAGTTTAAGGGTGAATTCCACTGGTTATGTGTTCAAACAATTAAAGATATATGCTCTATAATTAAGGGATCTTCAACTCTACAAATGACTCTTTCAAATTAAACTAGGTTTGAAGAAAGAATGTAATACCTAACTGAAGTATTTTTGCATACACAGTCAATAAGGAAAAGGATAATCAAAGACCTTGGCATTCATCCACAATAACACTAAACATATATCTAGAATTTGGCATTGATGCACAATAACATCAACCATATACTTAATTTTAAAAATACTTTCACATTGAATAGAATGAAAAGATTATTTTCTTACTATGCATGTACATCACATATGAAAATAAAAATAAGAAAAAAAGTGTTTTTGTGTTACTAGAAGCCCCTACCCACTGCCCTTTCTCTTTCTCTTCTAGGAACTCCCACAAAATGTACCCACCCACCTGTTTAATGTTGAGAATTAGGTCAAAGTTGAGATTCTTTCTACTCCAAGACGTTAGTTTGTGCCACACATTCTCCATCTTCTCCATCTCGTCTCATCTCACATTATATTTTACTGACTAATTACATGCCACATAATTGAAATAAAAACATTAGCATTATTATAATTTTTATAACTATTATAAAAATCCCAACCCAACCCTACTTTGAACACTTTTTAACTCTCATTTTTGTTGTTGCCAAACAAATTATAAAATACTTGTTAAGTTTCTAATGGTTATACCATATATGATAACATTTAGCATAATACAATCATAACCATATGCAAAAGGATCATTGAAAGATATACAAGTACAACCAAACAAAAGAACACAAAGATTTATCTCGGGAAAAACTCATGGGGAAGAAACCCCAACAAAAATTCCTCTGTATTAGATGTATCAAAAGTAGAAGACAAGACCCCTAATAGGTGTTCCATCTTCTAGCAGATATATATATATATATCTCTCCTATGCTCTATACACAACTGAGTGTGTGTTAAAATGAGGAACACATCTCCTCAATTTATACTCTTTTTGTCCCTTAACTTTTAACCTAACAAGTCGGCCCCACTTAACTGACTGGGCCGACTTCACCTAGGCAGACTCAATACAATTTATATCATATTCATTAGGGTACTATTGACCCGACTTACAATGGAGGATTTACCTCATGAATCGATGATGACCAAATACAATAGTAACATCCCAACAGAGGAATAATACATCTCCCTTAGGGTACATTAGTAAAATACATTTAGAATATTCTTTGAAGTTACAATATTTCAACACTCCCCCTTAACGAGAAGTGTATTCTACTGAAAACATCATCATTAACTAGAGGAGCAATGAGAGAGAGAGAATATGCAACATCATCAATGTGATAAATGTATACGTCATAGGAAGTTTTCAAAAATCATTAGTAACTAGAACAATTACTCTTCAATGTCTTCAGTACTGGAACATCATCTTCTACAACACTGAATCTTTATCTTCTATGGCACTTGATCACTCGATCATTTACAATAACACTTCAATCTTCCAATACCTTATAGTAGCACTTCAATCTTCTCGATCCTTTGCAGCAGCACTTCGATCTTCTCGATCCTTTGCAACAACACTTAGATCTTCTCGATCCTTTGTAGAAAAACTTCGATCTTCTTGATCCTTTGCAGCAGCACTTAGATATTCTTGATCCTTTCAGCAACACTTCAATATTATAGATCCTTTGCAGCAACATGTTTACCTTCTCGATCCTTTACAATAGCACTTCGATCTTCTCGATCCTTTGCAGCAACACTTTGATTTTATTGATCCTTTGCAGCAACACTTCGATCTTCTCGATCCTTTGAAACAACATTTCATTCTTCTCAATCCTTCACTACCATGCTACCTGCAATACACATGATCTCTTTGCGGGATGATCAATCCCTATCACTTTAGGACATAGGTCCAAGGATGATGCAATCCTCCATCATCATACTCCCCCTTAGCGAGGAGGGTCCATAGTATCAACTAGCTGAATCATCTACAACTAAATGTATATCTCGAGCTTACCTAGATGCATGCCCTGTCATCCATAAGGACTCATCATAGAGAATCCTCAACTTCAAATCTAGGACTACTCCTAAGCGAGTTTTATACTACGACATATACATATACATGTATGCATACTCTTCACATAAGAGTATTGTCTACAATTGTAGATATCGACAGCACCTAGTTTTCAACCGTCATAGTAGGCCAACCTCAGCTTGTTAGAGCTAGGATCACTCCATGCAACTATTATACTACGGAACCCGTGAGGACTCATCATAGAGAATCCTTACCACTAAAGAAAGGACCACTCCCAAGCGAGCGTTATTCTATGGAATCTACATATAAATGTAGGTATACTCTCCATGCGAGAGTAACTTCTATAAGAATATATCGACCATACCTAAGTATTGAACCTATCATCCATAAGGACTCATCGTAGGACATCCTTAGCCTTGAAATATAGGACCATTCACAAGCGAATGTTATACTACGGTATCCATGTTGGAGACATTTACCACCATACACACTCTTTTTGGTCAATTTGGCCTAGTTAAACCACTATCCTAAGTATTATTGACTTAATTGACTTTGAGGATCACTATATGAAATCAGCTAGATCACACCCATGCCTACCTTTAGTAAAGGAGGCTAACTTAGCCTTATCCTACATTCGCGGAGGCTAACTGGAGCACTCTGGGGGTGATCTGAGTGACATTAATGCCCCATATTGCTAACTAATGGTTACAATTAGTTAAACAGAGCAGTGAAGGTTCCCTCCATCACTAAATTGATTATTTATTGATTATTTAATGAACTGGAGTCAATAGGGGCACCTCCAACCACTTCTGATGTTCAATTACACTTCAGTTAACCTCATCGGGGTTCATTGGAGTCATTGAAGTTCTACCACTTGTTGGTTGGCTTGCTGTGACACGTTTCTAACCTACTTTTAGTTAGACTCAGTCATTTATTGCACTCTGACTTCACTTAGGGCTCAGTTGATTCAATTAGGGTTTTGATCAGTGGTTTACTAGAGTGTTGACTATGGCTTACATTCAGTTAAGCTAGTCTCACTCATTCAATTTGAATGAACTCCTTGGGAATTCGAATTACTTTGTCATTCATGCTTGCAGCATGATCATTGTATTGTATTACTTATTCTTTGCATGAATATACAGAGCGGCTACTCATTTTGTAGCACAATTACACCATTTTCATGTCTTATTGTTATTAATCTTTGATGAGACTTGTGTTTAGTCCCTAGATTACTGTGAAAGATTAATATGGTATCAAAGCTCACTGTGGGATGAAGCTTAGATATCTCAAAAACAAGGTTTTTGACAGATCTTGCATGAAAAATTGAGCAAAGCTTAAAAATTCTAGCACTACACCAGAAGCCAAGGCTTACCACTTAATACCCCAAGTAAGGAACTTGTTGATCAAGCTTGCTTGATTGACTATGCTAGGTGTGATGAAAGCCTAAAATGTGTAGGATGTATGACCTTACATTTCCCCTTTTGTTGTGATTTTCAGGTTTTTGACAGGTGAAAGCATTTGCTCCAGCAGATTCATATGTCTTCTTCCATAGATTTTTCGAATCCATTCAATGTCCACTCATGGAAAGGAGACATGGAGATCCAGCTACACTCCAGAGGACTCTATAGGGTCACCATGGACACTAAAGAAGAGCCTAGTTCTGCAATAGACAAATCTAGATTCTTGAACAAGAAGGATGAAGCATTCAGATTTTTGTGCCTCTCTATTTCTTGGGATCTTCTTTTCCATCTTTCGGGATTGAATACTCCAAAAGAAATTTGGGACAAATTGGAAGCCCTGTATGGAAAGGAGGATGATTTGAGAGTTTACCAGCTTGAAAATGAATTGATGTCTCTCCAACCTTCCAATTTCGAGACCTTGAATGACTTTTTTCACAAAGTTCAAGGACATTGTCTTATTGTTGAAGCAATGCAAAGTGGAGAAAGAGGATGATCAGCTCATCCTCACCATACTCTCCAAAATTGGAGCTGATTATTCAGTTTTTGTCTCTACATTCCATGTAGGGAATCTCACAACCCCTGGATGGAAGATGCCTACACTCAATGCCTTCATTGAGTCCCTAACAAGTGAACATGATAAGCTTGTCTAGATGGGGATCATCAGATCCTCCAATGATCAAGCCCTCCATGTATCAGGGCCCAAATATATGAAGGGTAAAGGAAAGCAACAGAAGAACCCAAAAACTAAATTCAAAGCTCCTAATCCTAAAGTTGAAAACCAGCAGCATGATGAGTCTTCCAGCTCAAAGAAGAACAAAGGAAAAGGGCATCATGGAAAGGAAAAAGTCTAATGTTCATACTGCGGGAAGGGCTTCCACCCTGAACATGATTGCATGAAGAAGAAGCTTGATGAAAATACCTCTCTCCTTGAGAGAAATCACATCAATCTTCCGGAAATCTTTCGGAGGGGAGATCAACAAGATCGGGAACCATAGCATGAAAAAGGTCATTCCCTCATAGCAAGCACTTTGAAGTCCAAAGCACTCTTGATTGATTCTGTAACTTTGAACCACATGATGGCTGAAAGAGACTCCTTTTCATCCTTGGAGACTGGAAAATCCATCCCCATCCACACGGGAGATGACTCCACCATCATTTCAGAAGGACAAGGTACGGTTGATCTTGAAAATGGCTATTTTTCAAATGTTTTGTATGTACCATCTTTGGAATCAAATATCCTTAGTGTCTATTAGATGAAACATACAGGAGTGCCTAAGAGAGTATCTTTGAGCCCAAATGATGTTGAGATAACAGAACTGTTAGAATATAATCCGTCAGGATTATTGTAAATAAATAAATATATAAGAATTTGAATAGTTGCATGGGAAGGTGAAAAGGCTGGTTCTCAACCGCCTCATTGTAATGTATAAATATATGCATTTGGCTATGTAATAGAACAAATTGGGAGTTATTACCAACAAGTGGTATCAGAGCACTGCCATAACTCCTGCATGTTGCCAGTCTGCCCATTCCTGGCATTCTGCTTGCCAGTCCATTACCAGACTGCTCCATCAGTCTGCCAGTGGCATGAGAAACCCAGTCTACGTGCATGCATTATTGGTATAGAACAATACCTAACCCTAACCCTAATTCTTTCACGCTGAATATTTGTGCTGCGACCTCTTGAACTGCAACCTCTCCACTCTCACTGTAAATGCATTGAGTATATCTCCTCCATGCGTGATCTTGAACTGTGTTGGGTCTGAGTTCTTTGTGACTGTCATAAACCCATTTTTTTGACCTAATAGAGTGACTGCGATCTCCTCCATTGATCTTGATCAAACCTCAGCCCCGCTTGCAGTAAGTTACTGCCACGGCCTTCTTCATTCGACCGAAGCACTGAATGGAATTCGTTGCTGCCATCGTTGAAAGCTTACTGCCTGGTGTTTTTCTCTCTTTGAAAAAGATATTGAGTTATTGCCTAGTGTTTTTCAAACTTCTGCATTGAAGTGGCTATTGGAATCGATATAGCTTCATTGAAGGTCCCTATGTTACGGAAAGCTACTGCTATATTCCACCCTGTTGGCAAGTGGGCATGAGCTCCGGTTGCTGCCTATGTTTGAGACTGCGCAGTTGAAGAGAACTGTATCTGTTCACAACATAATGTATGCTGACATACATTGAAGACCAGCGTGGAGAGATGTGACTAGTGGCTAATTGCGTGTTGATTTGAAGCTGTGACCTGCTACACCGTCATCATCAGCGTGCTGCGTGAAGCTGTGCACCTGCGTGAATGGTGTGGCTGTTGGGATACGAGCGCAGGTCTCCACGGTCTATTGCGACAGAAGCTGCAAAAGTTTGAATGTGTGTAGTTTAAAATGCATAGAATGAGCTATTGCGTGCTTGACCATGCCTTATATCTGCGTTGAACTAATGCCTGCTGCTTTGAAGACCTATCTGATATATATTGTGACTCATATATATATGAGATAGCTGCGTTTTGAGCTAGCTATATAATAACACGTTGAGATTATAGTGTGACTAACATATCATATATATCTGCATCCTGCATTGGAGTTGCGCCCTGTGGAGACTCTCTAGGTACTGAAATGTGTTGTATATTGCATTGAGATACTGAATCTGATATATTGTTGGTGTCTACTCATGACTGCTCGTGAATGTGGAGCTATTGGGAATGCGACCTCCATCCTCAATGCTTAATGATTGCAGGGTTTATGCTTAATGATTGCATAAGCATTCTAATATTGTCTATCAGGCTTTAATTTGCATGGTGTTGCAGAATCGAATCGATTTGCATGCTGCTATAAAATTGTTGTTAATAAGCGCTGTAGAATTGTTTTAATAGTGCTACAAAATTACTGGTGCTGCAAAAAATTGAGTTTGCATACTGGCGTAGAATTAAATTTGTGCTGCAGAAGTGTATGAAGACCTTCATAGTGCACATATTTTCTTGAAATACATAGTGTATATGCAAGACTACCTGCATTGGAGATTGCGGTGTATTTGCTGCCTTGAAGACTGCTACGTTGGAGACTACCTGCGTTGGAGATTGCTGTGTTGCTACAGCCTGTTGAAGACCTACTTGAAGACCGATCTCAATATTCAATAATTCTGAATACTGAGACTGATATATTGCATTATGATACTGAGACTGATATATTACTACTGACTGATATATTTTGTATTGAAGAAGCCTGTGTATGCTATAAACTTGCATTGTATTCACCTTGGCAGAGACTGTAGACCTGTAAGGTTATTTTTTCATTTCTCTTTGTCATATCAAGTTTATTATTAACGGTTGTAAAGATGCACTCTTTGGCATCTAGTATTGGTGCTGCCCTAGCTGGCAAAGACCAATCCAAAGACCCTTCCAAGGGAGATTGCAGCAAGAGAGGACGAAGAAGAAGAAACTTCAGAGGCAGAGGGGGCAGAAATAACTTCACCAAAAGATCCGATTTGCAGTGCAAGCGTTGTGGAAAAACTGGGCACACATCAGATCAGTGTTGGGCTTCATGGGACTCAATCAAAGACAAGCATAACCAGAAGATAGATGACCAAGATGCTAGTAAATTTTCTGATTCTTGTATTGTTGCACATTGTAATCTTGGAATTAATGAAATGACTTCACTTTCATCTTATAAAGATTGTTGGCTGCTTGATACTGGTGCAACATCACACATGACATTTAGAAAAGACTGTTTTGAAGAACTGAATGAAACAATAGATGGCATAGTGTACTTTGCAGATAAGTCAAGTATTAAACCAAAGGAATGGGCACCATTCGACTGAAGATGCCTGGATTCCTTGATTTCTTGTTGAAGAACATTCTCTATCTTCCAGAGTTGCAGAGAAGCCTACTATCCTTGGTGGATATTCGACAGTAAGGCCATTCCATCCACATGTTTGATGGAATCGTTGAAATATGAAATTCCTCTGACAACCAAGTCATCATGACTGGATACGAAGATGGAAAGCTGTTGAAACTCAAGGGTTCATCCGCAAGATTTCAGAACTATGCCTACCTCTCTCAGCATGGAGAAGGTAATATGTCATCTAGCTCATTTTGGCATGCAATATTTGGTCATCTAAATTATAACAGTCTTTGTTTGTTGAGAAATAATGGTGTATTTGGCTTGCCCACCATTCCCAAAGAGAAGAATAAATGTGATGCATGTATATTAGGGAAACATAGTAAGCTGCCATTCCATGAATCTAATTTCAGAGCAAGTAGGAAATTAGAGCTAGTGCATTCTGATTTATGTGGCCCAATGCCAACTCCTTCAACAAATGGGAATAAGTATTTTATGACATTTGTTGATGACTACTCACGAATGTGCTGGATTTATTGTTTAAAGACAAATTCAGAATCATTTCAAACATTCAAAGACTTTCATGCATTGATTGAAAAACAAGCACAATAAAAAATTGGTACACTTCGTACTGATAATGGAAAAAGAATACATTTCAAATGCTTTTGAAAATTATCTTTGCCAACATGGAATTGCACATCAGACTACCGTTCCCTACAATCCTCAACAAAACAGTGTAGCAGAAAGAATGAATAGAACCATAATGAATATGGTTCGCTCAATGATGTTTTTCAAGAATGTAAAACTAATGTTTTGGGGTGATGCAGTAAAATGTGCAGCATATTTGAGAAATAGAAGTCCATCAAATGCACTTGATAACCAGAATCCACATGAAATGTGGTTTGGCCATCTCCCTTCAATCAGGCATCTCATAGTTTTTGGTTCCACTTGTTATGCCTTGATTCCGAAGGAGCAAAGAAACAAGCTTGGTGCTTGAAGCAGAAAGTGCATTTTCCTGGGGTACGAAGAATAATCCAAGGCATACCGTTTGTATGATGAGGTAAACAAGAAATTTGTTATTTCCAGAGATGTCATTTTTCTTGAAACTAATAAAAATGACCAGTCTATTGAGAGACAGCTTGATCATCTGGAAAATTATCCTCATCCAAAGACATATTCTGAAGATGAATATGAAATTCCAAACCTTGAAGGGGGGATTCCTATTCTGGATCAACCTTTGGAATTTCCATATGAAGCACCAATTCCCTCGCACGAAGAAGTTCCTGCTACTTCACCTGATCAAGAGATTCAACTGGATGATGTGATTGAGAGAATTGAAAGACTCTCAATCAATGATGAAGAACCACCAGCTGATCAACTAGGACCATCACGGAAGATTCCTAAATGGGCCACAAAGACACTTGAAAGTGTCCATCAGGATGAAGTTGGAAATACGGGAACGAGAAGTTCGAGGAGACATGGAGGAGAAGCAGATAATTCAGGTGATGACATGGATGTATCATTTGATTGTGAATTTAATTTATCTGCTAACTTTGAACCAAATTCCTTTGAAGAAGCTTCTACTCGAGCTGAGTGGAAAGAAGCTATGCATAATGAGTATGATGCACTCATAAAGAATGGAACTTGGAAGCTGGTTGACCCTCCAGTTGGAACCAAACCAATTGGCTGCAAGTGGGTGTACAAGAACAAATACAGATCAGATGGCTCACTTGACAAGCACAAAGCGAGCCTTATAGCAAAAGGCTATGCACAGAAAGAAGGAATTGACTATGAAGAAACATTTTCTCCTACAGCAAAATGGGCTACCATCCGAACCTTACTCTCTTTAGCTGCTCAGAAAGGGTGGAAAGTTCATCAAATGGATGTGAAGACTGCTTTCTTGAATGGATACTTGAAAGAGAATGTCTTCATGTATTAGCCAGAAGGATTTGTTGTGAAAGGAAAATAAAAAAAGGTATGCAAGCTTGTCAAATCCTTGTATGGCCTAAAAAAAGCACCTCGCGCATGGTATGAAAAGTTAACCGAGCATCTTTTGAAGTTAAATTTTGAACATTTTGATCTTGATGATGCAACACTGTTTATAAAGAAAG